>VMDO01031920.1:0-19622 GCA_007922755.1 Pedetes capensis
CTTGTTGATTCATTCATTCATTCATTCATTCATTTTTGCGGTACTGGGGGTTGAACCCACGGCCTCGTGCCTGCATGCTCTGCAAGTGCTGGACCACTGAGCTGCACCCCCAGCCCATTTTTTTACTTTTTGAGACAGGGTCTCGCTAAATTACACAAACTGCCTCTGGTCTCAAACTTGCGATCCTTCTGCCTCTGCCTCCCGAGCCGCTGGGATTACAGGTGTGCACCACCACTCCCAGCTCTGCTTTGCTGTTATAACAAAATTAGATGCACAGTCATTGTGCACGCTCATCAGCTAAGCTTCCAGAATAAGACAGACTAGGGAGAAGGATCGGGCAGCCCACTCCTGAAACAGCCATTGAAAACCCTGTGAATAGCAAAGAAGCACTGACAGATATAGTGCCAGAGAATGAGCCCTCCAGGCTGGAAGGAATCCAAAAGATGATTGGGAAGAGTTGCCTCCTCAAGTCCTGCAAATGATTAGACGAGCCAGGAGGCCCCCAAGTGGCTGGACGTGGACAAATCTCAGGCGGGTTGCAGGTGATCCCTGACAGGAAAATCTGGGTGGAGCAAGGGTACACTGACCCGCGGGGACCCAGCGACCTGTAGAGGAGCGTGTTTACTGGGAGAAAGCAAAGAGGGGGAGGAAGGGAAAATGTGCCACCGGCCACCGTGTCAGGATGTGGGGCATGCTGCAGACGAGCTATTTGAGGCTGGGGCTTATACAGAGCTGGCAAAGCCTTTGTCTTAACATCGACAGGGAAAGTTTCCTTGCAATAGGGGAGGAGGTAATAAGCTTGGGAGACCAGAATTTCAGGAGTGTTTGACCTGTGGGGTCTGCAGCCATAGCGTCCTGGCATCTGATCTCATCAGGTCTCAGGAGTGAAGCAGGGTTGGCCTGGTTAGTCCTTGGATGGGAGACCCCTTGGCAATACTGGGGGCTGTAGGCTTGGGAGAAGAACCTGGCAGCCCACACCCAAAACACTCCACCACTGAAAACCCTGTGAATAGCAGAGAAGCATTGACAATAGTGCTGGGCATGGCACGCTGTCTGGGAGTGTTTTGTTCTGTTTGCTACGCGTCAGGCGTGACTCACGGCACCTAAAGACAAATGGGGAGACCTGTGGGATGCTGACTCGGGACCTTGGAGCTCTGCCAGGGGAGGGGCGCTTTGCCGCCTTAGTAACTTAGTAACTAAGTAACAGTGTTACTTAGTATGACAAGTTTAAAAAACCTATAAAGTCACTCCCGCAAGAGTGGTTGCCAGTGCACAGAGGGCTGCACACTCAGCTCACCTGGCGTGAGGTCCCTCGGTCACTGGGGACAGCAGCAGGGGCCAGGGCTCAGGGGCGGGTGCACCGTGTTCGCCAGCACAGTCTCTGCACGTCCAGGGCTGTCTGAGGGCCTGCAGCCTGACTGTGCGTCCCTTTCCTCCTTGCCCCAGGTCCAGATTTTGGAAGGTTCACCGGTGTCCCTGACGCTCCCTCCCAGCTGCAGACATCCTCGCTGGAGGACTTGCTGTGTTCACACGCCCCCCTCTCCAGCGAGGATGAAGGCTCCCCCGGCTGCGCAACCTCCTCCCATCTGCCCTTCAAGCCCTTCCTCAGCCCCCTGGAGCTGGGTGCGAGAGGCGCCGATAGGAAACTGCCCCCGCTCCTGAGCCCTTTGCAGGATGCGCTGGCAGACAAGACCCTGCTGGAGCCCAGGGAGATGGCGCGACCTAAGAAGGTGTGCTTCTCAGAGAGCAGCCTGCCCACCGGGGACAGGACCAGGAGGAGCTACTACCTTAACGGTAGGTGACACGTGGCCCGGGTCAGGGGACTGTCTAGGCTCCTTGTACACACCAGCTGCTCCAGCAGGGTAGAGTAGGAGGAGAGCTGGACTGTGGCGGCTCCCAAGTGTCTGTACTAGTCTCCCAGGAAACAGCTGCTTGTCTCCTGCTTGAGTTGCAGTTCTTTATATGTTCTGGATACAAGTAACTTGGGGGTGTATGTTTTGCAAACATGGCCGAACAGTCTGTGGTCTTTCTGTTGTCATAATGCTATCTGGGGAACAAAACTACTGAGTTTGTTAAAGTCTGATTAATTGATCTTTCCATTTTGTTGTTGTTGTTGTTGTTAGGTGCTGTCGAGTCAGTATCTGACTCATAGTGACCCTCATAGGGCTTTCAATGGCTGACTGTTTCGGGATTGCCTTGGGAGTGGATTGCCAGGTCCTTCTCCCATTTTTGTGGTGCTGGGAATTGAACTTGGGACCTCAGAGACTGCAGAGCAGCGCTCTACCAACTGAGCTAAATCCCAGCCCTTGCTCAATCTAGGGTTACAAATATTCTCTCCTCTATATTCTTCCAAAAACTTTACAGCCTTAGCCTTTAAATTTAGGTCTTTGATCAAGTCCAAGTTATCTCTGTCTGTGGTAGGAGTTTGGATGTAGAATTCACTCCCGCAGCACCTAACCCCATCAAACTGCTTGGCTCCTCAATGGAAATCAGTTGTCTGCCTATGCCTAATGTTTCTGTGGCTGCATTTGTACCTGTCTGCACTCATGTGTGCTGATCACTGTGACTTTATGGAAGACTGTGAGTCAAGTTGCCCTGGCTGTCTTAGACCCTTTACCTTTCCACATGAATTTTAGCATCAGCTTGTCCAAAAGAGCCTGCTTGGATTTTGACTGGGATTATCCCGGGTCTTCAGGTCAATTATTTCCATTTCAGAGGAATTGTACATACTTCACAGTACTGAATCATCTTTTTTTTTTTTTTCTTTTTTTTTTTTTTTTTTTTTTTTTTTTTTTTTTTTTTTTTTTTTTTTTTTTTTTTTTTTTTTTTTTTTTTTTTTTTTTTTTTTTTTGTGGTACTGGGGGTTGAACCCAGGGCCCAGCGCCTGCATGCTCTGCAAGTGCTGGACCACTGAGCTGCGCCCCCAGCCCACTTTTTTACTTTTTGAGACAGGGTCTCCCTAAGTTACACAGACTGCCTCTGGTCTCAAACTTGGGATCCTCCTGCCTCTGCCTCTCGAGCCGCTGGGATGACAGGCCGTGCGCCCCGGTGCCCTGGCCAGATATTTCAGTTTTTAGATTTGTGTTCGCTCTTGCAGTGGGGGGTAGCGGGGCTGTGGGACCTTGACGTGGGTCCTGACGTGGGGCCGTGCCCACTTCCCCCACCGCACAGAGATCCAGAGCTTCGCGGGCACCGAGAAGGACGGCCGCATTGTCGGGGAGATCGCCTTCCAGCTGGACAGGCGCATCCTGGCCTACGTGTTCCCGGGGGTGACGCGGCTCTACGGCTTCACCGTGTCCAACATCCCCGAGAAGATCAAGCAGGTGCGTCCGGGCAGGGCCGGCGCCTGGAGCGCGCTGTGCACCCCGTGGGCTCCAGGCTCTCCTGAGTCCGAGCATGAGGACCTCCGCGGCTTGTCCTTCCGGGGCACTGGCGGGGCCCGGCGCCTCGAGCTCCCCCTAAGCTGCCGAGGCGGCCCTGCCCCACCCCCTACCCCGGCCGTGAGGCCCCCTGACCACCCTGTGCCCTGCAGACTTCCATCAAGTCCCTGGACGGCTCGGTGGACGAGAAGAAGCTGCGCGAGCTAACGCACCGCTACCTGACGCTGACGGCGCGCCTGGAGAAGCTGGGGTACAGCCGGGAGGTGCACCCCATGTTCAGCGAGTTCCTCATCAACACCTACGGCATCCTGAAGCAGCGGCCGGACCTGCGCGCCAACCCGCTGCACAGCAGCCCGGCCGCCCTGCGCAAGCTGGTCATCGACATCGTGCCGCCCAAGTTCCTGGGCGACTCGCTGCTGCTGCTCAACTGCTTGTGCGAGCTCTCGAAGGAGGACAGCAAGCCGCTCTTCGCCTGGTGAGCCGTGGCCTCGCCCTTCTGCAATAAACGTGTTTGTTCAAACCGGGGGCCACCGTGCTCCGCGTCCTCCTGCAGGGAAGCTGTCTGCCCGGCCACTGCGGGGAGAGGCCTGGGCTGGCGCTCACCCGGGGCCCGGCCGCCCGGGCCGCCCACAGCACGGGGCACCTGTCGCCTTATTAAAAGCATGTTTACCTGTCTGCCTTAGCTCTGGCTCTTTGAGCACGTGGAGAGCGCCTTGGTCTCTGCTTGCCTGCAGGAGTTTGTGGAAAGAGCCCGGGGGGCTGTGGCTTAGGCAGGACGCTGGCCACCTCCAGGACCTGGCTGCCCGCCTTCCATCGGGGCTCCGCAGCACCCTCGGAAGCCTCAAGCCCTCCTGCAAAAGGACCTGCAGGCTGAGGCCCCGTTTGGGTTTCCCCAAAGGCAGAAGCGGAGGCAAGGATGGCTGTGGAACCTGGGGACCCAGGCAGAATGGAAACGCAGCCCTCTGCCAAAAGTTAGGAGCTTCAGGACTTCCAAGCACAGCACGTGACAAGCGTGAAGTTGGCCCACGCGGGAGCGCAGGCCCAGGGCGGTCCACTTCTCTGGGACAGGAATCAGGGAAGCAGCAGCTTGGGGACCGAGATCTGGTCTGCCGTGTGCTGGTGGGGGGAGCCCTGAGGACCCCGGAGACCTGTGCAGTGCCTTGGCATTGCCCTTAGGGCGGGGTTCCTGGGGCCCTCACCATCAGGTCCCACTCCACCAGCATCTCCCTGCTCCAGAGCCAGCCCCACTGGAAGCCTGCTGTGAATCGGGGTGGGGTGGGTAGAGGCCCAGATCCAAAGCGCTGGAATGATATGGCAGTGGCCATATTTAGGGGGAGATGGGGCTGCGCAGGCGGCTGCCCCAGCTTGGACCGCTCACTGTCCTCTGGGCACAGAGCACAGGGCCTCTGTCTTGCTCACTCAAAGTTCGGAGCCAGAATATTGAGCAACACCCCAGGGGCTTCACTGGCTGTGGTCAGCTAGGACTCCTGTGGGTCCAGGTGAGGCTGAGTCCTGAGATTGGGGCTGAGCCTAATGCTGGGTAGGAGCTGGGACCTGGAGCTGCCTGAGCCCTCCAGGGGCTCTGGCTCAGTGTGGCTGTTTGCCTTGCCCTTCATGGGTGGCTTTCGGGGGTGGTGAGGCTGAGCAACGATCACAAATGTGTCCAGACTGGGGCTGCTGGACCCCAGGCCTCGGGCCACGCTGCGCAGTCTCAAACCAGGTGGTCCACAGGGCCTTCCCCGTGGCGCAGTGGCTGGATGCTTCCCCTGAACCTGAGGAAGAGAGAGGATTTGTTTAATTGAGCGTGGCTGGGTGGCAGGTGTGAAGACAACTTGCTTGAAAGAAGAGTTTATTTCTCCCAGATCCCAGGATGGGCTGTGCCACACCAGGCAGGGCCACAGAGGGGAGCTCATGGGCAGGAGGCAGATGGAGCCAAACCTTATAGTTTCTGTGGGAAAATATGAGCAATGCAGGGTAGGTGGGTTTGAGTGAGGGTAGAGCTGGACAGTTTATGTGGGCTCTGGGCTATGGGGGGTCTCTACCTACCAGCCTTGCCCTGGTGACTTGGGGCAGGGGTCCATTGGCGTGGGCAATGAGAGCTAATATGGAGGTGATGGTGGTCCTGGGCTGTGGGTTGGTTGGTTTGCATATTGAAGGCATGCTCTGCACACAGCAAGTCATTGTTATCTCCAGGAATTAGCTAGCCCTCGGAGGGGTGGGCTGTCCAACCAGAAAGGCCTCAAGGATATCAAAGCCTCATAAAAAATAGAAAATGAAGAGCCGGGCATGGTGACGCACACCTGTAATCCCAGCAGCTGGGGAGGCGGAGGCAGGAGGATTGCAAATTTGAGACCAGAGGCAGTCTGCGTAACTTAGCGAGACCCTGTCTCAAAAAGTAAAAAAAAAAAAAAAGGGTTAGGGGTGCAGCTCAGTGGTCCAGCACTTGCAAAGCATGCAGGTGTGAGGCCCTGGGTTCAACCCCCAGTACGAAACAAACAAACAAACAAATACATGATTAATCAAAGAGCAGCCAGGGGACAGATTGGCATTGGACCTCTGGGCTCCGGGCTCTGAGGGATCGTGCTCATGGGCTGGGCCCTGAGTCCCTGTGTCAGTCAGTTTTCCACTGTTGTCGCCGAGTACCTCAGAAAATCAACTTAAAAGAGGAAAGGTTTATTTGGCTCATGGTTTCAGCCCCTGGTTGGCCAGCTCCATTGCTGTGGGCCTGTGGTAAGGCGGGACATCATGGCTGGACCACGCGGAGCAGTCCATGGTTGGCCAGCTGCATTGCTGTGGGCCTGTAGTAAGGCAGGATATCATGGCAGGACAACGCGGAGCAGTCCATGGTTGGCCAGCTGCATTGCTGTGGGCCTGTGGTAAGGCGGGACATCATGGCAGGACCACGTGGAGCAGTCCATGGTTGGCTGCATTGCTGTGGGTCTGTGGTAAGGCAGGATATCATGGCAGGACCATGCGGAGCAGTCCATGGTTGGCCAGCTGCATTGCTGTGGGCCTGCGGTAAGGCGGGACATCATGGCAGGACCACGTGGAGCAGTCCATGGTTGGCTGCATTGCTGTGGGTCTGTGGTAAGGCAGGATATCATGGCAGGACCATGCGGAGCAGTCCATGGTTGGCTGCATTGCTGTGGGTCTGTGGTAAGGCAGGATATCATGGCAGGACCATGCAGAGCAGTCCATGGTTGGCTGCATTGCTGTGGGTCTGTGGTAAGGCAGGATATCATGGCAGGACCATGCGGAGCAGTCCATGGTTGGCCAGCTGCATTGCTGTGGGCTTGCGGTAAGGCGGGACATCATGGCTGGACCACGCGGAGCAAAGCTGCTCACCTCATGGCATTCGGGAAGCAGAGAGAGCAAGGGAGGGGCTGGGGACAAGCTGAGCCTGCCCGGGCACATGCTAGGGGCCTGCTTCTCCCAACGAGGGCCCACCTCCCAACGGTGTCTTCAGTTATGAAGCCATCATGGATTATCGATGAGATCAGAGCCCTCAGGATTCAACCACTCCCCACCCTGTTGTCTCAGTGTTCTGAGAGAAATGAAGAGACGGACAGCCAAGAATGTTAGTGAGCTGTGGCCAAGAGCTGCTAGGGCTCTCTCTGTTGTTGTTGATAGGTGCCGTTGAGTCGGTATCCGACTCATAGCGACCCTCACAGGGTTTTCAATGGCTGACTGTTTCGGGATTGCCTTGGGTGCTGGGAATTGAACTCGGGACCTCAGAGACTGCAGCGCAGCGCTCTACCAACTGAGCTAAATCCCAGCCTGGGCTCTCTCTAGCCTCCTTATATCTTAACTTTATTTCTTAGTAACAATCACAACCAAAAGAGAAGGAATGCATGGACTTTTAACCTTGTCACTGTCTCTCTAATCTCTTTTTCTTACTATGCACCATATAATTATAACAATCAAAGGTATGAGCAGGGCAGGTCAGACTCTCCGGACATTCCCTCCAAATCACAAGAGATAATCGATTAAGTGATCTTCCAGGAACCATGACATCAACTGATGTTCTCAAAACTCATTATGTCGCATGCACCAATAAACCTTCACAATATCAAGCAAAGGACATAGTGACCAGGTGGGCATTTATGCCTTTTCCTCTAGCAAGGCAGGCATCTTGGCCTTTCCGGGCAGCCTGCCTCTCCTGATGGCCTCTCCACGACTGTGCCTGTCTTAAGCTGTCCCTCCGCTTATATTGAGAGATTGTACCAGTCATTGGCTACCCAGTCCTCCTAGGGCCAAGCAGGGTGAAGGGAGATAAATTCACTGTAACATATTTGGGGGTGCAGCATTCAGGAGTAACACACCCTGCCTCCCCAGAACACTGCTGTGTTGGGGACCAAGCTTTCAACACAGAAGCCTTTGGGGGACTGATCCAGACCTTAACAGTCCCCCAGAGGATCTGGGTGTCCTCAGGCTCTCAGGGTCAGCTCTGGGTGGCCCCAGGGTCTATGGCAGGGCAGTGGCTACTGGCCAGCTCTCCACCCAGCTAGTGGGGCCTGAAGGGTCTGTGTGCTGGGGTTGGCTGGGGAGGCTCCCCAGGGGCCAGGGGTGGGGTCTCTGCCCATCTTGGCCACTCCCAGGTTGCACTTGCCTGAGGAAGTTTCTGGAGGGTTTCCCAGTAGGAGAGCTGAGATGGATCAAGGGTTTTTCGTATTATATTCCAAGAATGAGAGGAAATGGGGTGGCCCGGGGGGCGGGCAGCAGAGGCTCAGGCGGGCCCTGATGGTGGTGCCAATGTGGCTGAGTCCCCAGGGCAGTGCCAGCTCTGTAGATGGGGGGGGGGGGGGGGTGGCAATGGGCTGGGCCTGGCTTCCCGGGACCACAGCCCACATCTGACGGAGGGTGTACAGAAGGGCCAAGCGTCTATGCGAGCCGCTCAGGATGCTTCTGATGGGGGCTGTCTCTTCTCCACATACATTTATTATTCATGCGCACTAAACCCACAGCGACAGCGGTGTTTGTTACTATAAACCTGTTACTCTGCCGAGCGCAGTGGCGCACACCTGTAATCCCAGCGGCTCGGGAGGCAGAGGCAGGAGGATCACAAGTTCAAGACCAGAGGCAGTCTGTGTAACTTAGTGAGACCCTGTCTCAAAAAGTAAAAAAATGGGCTGGAGGTGCAGCTCAGTGGTCCAGCACTTGCAGAGCATGCAGGCGCGAGGCCCTGGGTTCAGCCCCAGTACTGCAAAACAAAACAAAACAAAACAAAAACAAAAAACCCCTGTTACTCTAAATGAGCTACTCACGGGTTCCTGGGAGTCTGCTCTGTGATGGGGTCAGGGACCCGTGCCCCCTCCCTTCTGTCTTCAGGTGGCTCCGGTCCTGTGACACCTCAGTGCTGCCCCGCATCTTCCGCCTTTCCTCCTCATGGTGGGGCTTGGTGGTTTGGGTCCGTTTTCCAGGCACCTCTTGACTTTCTGTTGCTACAGGTGCTCCGGGCTCATGGCGGGCGTTTTCTGCCCAGTCCTGGGCTCGGGAGTCTGGTCCTTTATTGAAGGGTGTTTATGGAAACCCTGACCTGGGCACAGGCGAGCTGTCCTTCTATAAACAGTGGGGCCTCTGTTCCACAGCCTCTGTTCAGGAGCCTCTGATGGCACTAGAGCTTCCATGGTCTCAGAACAGCCTCACGACAGCCCGTGGTCATCCCACATCCCCAGCTCCCGCCAGAGCTTCCTGATTCCTGGCTCTCACCGGGCAGGTGGCATCCTGTGTCCTACGGACGGGCCAAGGCTTGGCCTTGGCCATGGCTTTGGCTGCCATCCACTGTGGGCGAGGACAAGGCATCAGGGCTTCTGGGCTGACCCCAGTGAGGGCAGCCTGTCCTCCATCCTCTGCTGCAGGTGTCCAGATGCCCCTCCGCTGGGGAGGCTGTGACGGAAGCCCTAGCCAGAGGCTGAAGCCAGACCCTTGTTATGTCTCCCTGGAGGCTGGGAATCCAAGCCCGGGGGTGGGGGGGCAGGGCGGGTCCTTCCCACGCCTCTCCTTGACCAGCCCAGGATCCTCCCTCTGTGTGACGTGACCCGATCCCCCTTCTTGTAAGGACATAGTCATGCTGGCTTGGGGTCCACCCCAGTGACCTCATTTTACCCTGGAGACCTCTCTAAAGACCCCAGGTCCAAATATAGTCCCGTCCTGGGGCACTGGGGGTTATGGCTTCAGTGTATGGATTTCTGGGAGACACAATTTAGTCCACAAGAGACCTCGTCCTCCCCTCCCAGCCTCCAGACCTGGAGCCCCGGCTGAGGCCTCTGCCTCTAACCTCTGAGGATCTCTGGGCCCACCCAACCCCTCTCTCCTCCCAGATCTCCGAGTTGCCCCGGTGGGGGGAGTGGATTCCTCGAGGTCCACACATCTCCTCACCCTGGCCCTGTGGCCACCCCCCGCATGGCTGTGGGCTGATGTACCCTCACACCCTCACACCCTCACGACACCCGAAGGCTGTGTGGGCTCTGCTTCCAGGAGGGGCCTGTGGGTGTGGAGGCCCTGAGAGGATTGCCCACTGCAGGACGGGGCTGGCCCAAGGCTGCCTCCACCTGCAGGCCCCAGGGGGCACACGGCACATGCACAGAGACCCACACACACCACACAGCATCCACACACACGACAGCACCTCTCACACACGCCAACATCTCCCACACACGCCAACATGCTCCACACCAACACCCCACACCCACACAAACACCAGTAGTCCCCACACCTGCACAAAAGCCAACACCTTCCACACCAACACCCCCACACCAACATCCCACACTCACCAACAACTCCACACGACTCCCACACAACCAACGCCCCTCACATGCCAACACCCCGCACATGCCCATCCCTTACCCCAGTACCCCATGTACGCCAGCACCCACAGTCGCAGCCACGGTGCCCACACAGGCACACATTAGCATCCACTCATGCTCAGACCAGCACCGACACCCACACACGCTCACCCCACGCACACCAACACCCACAATCGCATTGTACACCCACAGCTACACACACACGCACAGACAGCACACTCAGGGCCACATCAACAGCCTCAAGCACCTACTCTACCAACACCCACCCCAGCACGAACCTCCACACCAGGGCCCACAGCTGCACCCACGCCCCTGTGCCCACACTGCCCGCATGCACGATCGCCTAGCCCTGGGGTCTCCCCTGACTCTGGGCTCGCACGCACAGGCGCTCTGGCACACGGATGCCACACATGCCTCCTCACACACCCCGGGTCTGGGCTCGCACGCACAGGCGCTCTCGCACACGGATACCACACACGCCTCCTCACATACTCTGGTTCTCACCCTCACCCCCCTCCTGCCTGGCTGGGCGGGGCTGGCCTCCGCCGAGGGCCAGGCTCCATGCTGGGCCCCCCACACGGCCTCCTTCCCCTAAGGCCCTGAGGCCTGGCCCCGACATGAAGAGAGACAGGCTCAGAAGTCACACGGGTCATCAGCAAGGCCACTCAGAGGGCGACGCAGGGGCACCTGGAAGGCCAACCCGTAGCCCTGGGCCAAGCTGGGATTTGTGCCCTAGCTGACCTGCTGCCCCAGGCCTGGACTTCACTCTCTGCCCCTGGCTCCAGCCACATGCATCTCCCCAGGGAGCCCACTGCCAGCTGGTGGGGCCCCTGCTCCCCACCCCCTCCCTGGGCTGGCTGGTTAATGAGAAGCCCAGCCGTGAGGGGACAGAGCCCTGAGGTGCTTGCAGAGCCCGCGCTGCGATCCTCGGCTGCCTCCGCAGGAGTGTCCTGCTGAGAGTGCTGTCATGACCCAGCTGGTGGAGTGCGTCCCCAACTTCTCGGAGGGCAACGACCAGGAGGTGAGGCCCCCGGCGTCCGCAGGGCACTGAGACTCAGGCCTAGAGAAGGGGGTGTGTCAAGTGGGGTGTCGTCTCCTGAGGGTGGCAGTGCCTCAGCCCATGGGCTCCTTCAAAGGTCCCATCAGCCCCAGGGCCTGCCATGTGCCCAGCAGGCAGCAGGATGGGTGGTGGGACTTTGGGGTGCTCACTCGGCCTCAGTGCTCCTGTCTGAAAATGGGGCCCCATGCCGGGCGCCGTGGCACACGCGTGTAATCCCAGAAGCTTGGGAGGCGGAGGCAGGAGGATAACAAGTTCGAGACCAGACAGAGTCTGCATAACTTAGTGAGACCCTGTCTCAAAAAGTAAAAAAAAAAAATGGGCTGGGAGCACAGCTCAGTGGTCCAGCACTTGCAGAGCATGCAGGCGCAAGGCCCTAGGTTCAATCCCAGTACCCCCGCAAAAATGGGGTCCCTCAGTGGCCCCAGAGGGCTGTCTGGGGTTTCAGGGGAGGCCACCTCTGCACACGCCAGCTGCAAGCCCTGCAGCCTGTGAGGTGGACACTGCTATCCACTAACCTATAGGTGAAGCGGGGCACAGAGAGGCCAGGGGGGCTGCTGAGGACCTCAGACAGCATCTGGGTGCTCCAGGGAGCCCCAAGCCCACCAGCCCCTCCTGCCCCCACTGTGGCCGCTTTTGAGGGCCAGTGCCCATTCCTCACGGGGCCCATCCTTGGACCTGGAGTAACTGCGGCCCCTGCGATGGGGCCTCCTGGTGCCCCACGCAGGCTCTGGGTGGGAGCTCATCTCCCTGGGGACCCCAGACACTCAGCACCCCTCCCTAGGCCCACGTCGGGGTGTGGGGCTCAGCTGCTGCCAGAGCTTCTTCCCTGACCGCGGAGGGCACTGAGGGGCCGCCTGGGCCTTTGTCGCAGGTGATCGAAGCCATCTCCCGAGCCATCGCGCAGACCGCGGGCTGCGTGCTGCTGGACGTGGACTCGGGGCCCTCCACCAACCGCACCGTCTACACCTTCGTGGGGCAGCCGGGCTGCGTGGTCGAGGGGGCCCTCAATGCTGCCCAGACGGCCTCGCGGCTCATCGACATGACCAAGCACAGGGGTGAGGGCAGGTCCCGGGCCTCGGTGTCCGGGCTGAGTGCGAGTCTGCACCCAGGAGTCCTGGGGACCTGGGCAGCGGGCGGGGTGGTCTTCTCCCTGGAGGTCCTGGGGTTGGGGTTAGGCTAGCACCGTCCTGGCTGTGGCCACACCGTGCTCCCTGGCGTATTTGCTCCCTGGACCAGATGTGGGGTTGGGCGGGGGAAACCTGATGCCCAGGGACGGGTGGAGGCCATGGAAACCCATGGAGGGCAGGGGCACCCACCGCCTGGGGTTCAGGGGTTGTGCGGTGACCACAGAGGGTCCCTCACACCAAGGGCCTTACCTGGCTGGGCAGGCCCTGGGGGAGCCAGGGGAGACACTGCCTGGAATCCTGCCAAACAAACACAGTGGCCAGGGCGGCAGGGAGCTGGTCAAAGGCCAGGGCCCCTGTGGGGAGGGTTCACAGGCCATGGGTGGAGGGCAGATAAGAGGCTGATCACAGTGAGGGGAGCCAGGCCCAGGTGGGGGCTGGACGGAGGGAGGCCTGCTGACCCCCGGCTCCGTCCTCCACAGAGGGGCCCTGGAGCCCAGACAAGGCTGGATGCCTTCGGCCTAGGCAGGGCTCCCTGAGAGCCCAGTGTCAGACTCATGGAAGGCCGCTTTTGTGACGTCTAGGAGAGAGAGGTTTATTTTGAAGGGGCCGTCTGCTTCCCCAGGCTCTGAGGGGCCCCCTCTGCTGGCCATGAGGAGGTCCTTGATGAACCCTGGTCATGCTGCACCCCAGGGGCCACTCTGGCAGGAGCTGCTTCAGCCACCAAGGGCGGCTGGCTCTGGGGTCCCTGTGCTTCTCCACAGTCCGCGTGGCCAGCTGTGCGGGTGAAGGACGGCTGGTCAGGTTGGGCACTGAGCAAGCCCCTCTCTGCAGGGGAGCACCCTCGCATGGGCGCCCTGGATGTCTGCCCCTTCATCCCCGTGAGGGGCGTCAGCATGGACGAGTGCGTGCTGTGCGCCCAGGCCTTTGGCCAGAGGCTGGCGGAGGAGCTGAATGTGCCAGGTGAGTACCCGGGAGCCCCCAGTGTGGGGCTCTCCAAGGTCCCATCAGCAAGGAGTTGACCTCCTGCCAGCATTCCCTCATTCTCCGCCCTTGACACCCTAAAAGTGCAGATCATTACCAAAAACTACCAAGAGCAAATCAGCACGCAGGAAATTCCCAGCCTCTTCAACAACGTATAAATGCACGTGGAAACACGGACAGAGTGCTGCCTGGCACATGATCAGCCTGCCTTGCCAGGCAGTGGTGACCATACAGTCACCTTGTAAAGCAGGTGACCAAGAGAAGTCCGTGCCTTTAAAACAGAGCAATTTCACTTTGGGGACTTGACCCAACCAAGAAAAAAATATGGGACAAATGGACACAAACTGGGGACAGACTGCAGGCCCATGTGGGGGCCTGGTGGGGAGATCGCAGGAGAGGCAGCCCATGGGGACAGCGTGAGATGGAATCCAGCCGGGACCTGTGGCTGCCATGAACACAGGCCAAGTACAAGTCTGGGGCCGCTATGGATGGCGCCGAGGGGTTTGTGGGTCACTTGAGTTTTCTTTTCATCTCTGGTTAGGTTTATTGGTGAGAATGCATTCTGAAAAGAAACACAAGTGTCTTCCCTCGGCGCGTCCCCTCGTTCCATCCTAGCTCTCAGAATAAACCCACCCAGAAAACACAGAGAATGGGCAGCTCCCCAGGGAAGGGGAGCCAAGGGCAGGCTGCCTGGCTGAGGCGGGAAGGAGCTGCCCCGAGTGGGTCCCTCAGATTTGGGGTGCCAGAGCCTCTGCTGGCCAAGGCTACGACCCGCTTGGCTCCCTTGCAGTGTACCTCTACGGTGAGGCCGCCCGGACAGCCAGTCGTCGGACCCTGCCGGCCATCCGGGCCGGGGAGTACGAGGGCCTGCCTGAGAAGGTTGTGGCCTGGGAGGGCTGCCTGCCCCTGGGGCCCAGGCTGGGCGGGGCCGGGCTCTCCTCCTCACCCCGGCGAACTTCCCACAGCTCAAGCAGGCCGAGTGGGTGCCCGACTTTGGCCCCAGCTCCTTCGTCCCAAGCTGGGGGGCCACGGTCACCGGCGCACGGAAGTTCCTCATTGCGTTCAACATCAACCTGCTTAGCACCAAGGAGCAGGCCCACCGCATCGCCCTCAACCTGCGGGAGCAGGGCCGCGGGAAGGGACAGGCGAGTGTGGGGCTGTCCACCCCCAGCCCCCGGGGCAAGGGTCGAGGGTCGGAGCCCTAGTCCTGAGCAGATGGTCAGATGGTCAGCCCAGATGGTCGGCCCGCGAGTCAGGGAGTGTCACCTCGCGGTCAGGTGGCATGGGTGGGCGGGGCTTTGGCCTGGTGGGGCTTTGCCTCCCAGTGCTGACTGGGTCTGAAGTTGGGGAGCCCTGGCCCTAACAGGTCTTTTCCATGGAAGATGACAGGTCCTGCCTGTTGTTAAAACGTGGCAGCATTTCCACGTTGATGGGAAAACAGCTGCCTTCCAGTCCGGTACCCCGTTATCTCCCTGTGTCCCCATGTCCCTCCCGGGTGCCCCAGGCCCCCCAGATTCTGGTTCCAGGGAACCAGCCCTCCATCTGCATGCGTGATGCTCAGCTTGAGCATTGCTCCTGCAGAGTCTGGGTGACCCTGAGCACAGACACACCTGGGCTCTCTCAGGTCCCCTCCCCAGAGACCCAGGCCTCGCAGGGCAGCTGACATCCCAGGAGCCTGGCTTCCCAGATACGCTCTCCGCAGACTTAGCTGCCCATAAGCACAATACCAAAGCACAGTGACCCTCAAGTCCTCCTCCGAGCCCCCACTCAAGTGGACTTGTCACCAAGGAGCGAGGGGCAGAGGGTGACTGCTGGGGCGAGTGGGTGTGACCCCTGCCGGCCCCACATCGGTGTCCCCAGGCCTCCAGGACATGGTGTGGGTAGAACTTGGTGCCCGAATGGGCTGGACATCCTGGCACCTGCCCCAGGGGTTCCTGGAGGTGGGCGGGGCTTACCCTGTCCCTCCCCTGCCAGCCCAGGTGAGAGGGAGAGAGTGAGGAGACTCACCTGGGCCACCTCGGCCACCTTGGCCGGCCCTCAGTGCCAGGCATCGGGAGGGCTGGGCAGGGCCAGGGTCTGTCCGCGCCTCGGTCCAGCTGGGAAACACACCTCTGCAGCCAGGACTCCTGGAAAAGGTCCAGGGCATCGGCTGGTACCTGGAGGAGAAGAACCTGGCCCAGGTGTCCACAAACCTCCTGGACTTTGAGGTCACGGCGTTGCACACGGTGTACGAGGAGGCCTGTAGAGAGGCGCAGGTGGGCAGGCGGGGGTCCCGCGTCCTCTCGGTGTCCCGGGGCCCGGCTGCGGGCGTTGACGCTGTGCCTTGCAGGAGCTGAACCTCCCAGTCGTGGGCTCGCAGCTGGTGGGCCTGGTGCCTCTGAAGGCCCTGCTGGACGCTGCTGCCTTCTACTGCAGCAAGGAGAACCTGTTTGTCCTGGAGGAGGAACACCGGATCCGGCTGGTGGGCCAAGCCCCAGGGCGGGCAGGATGGGGCCCCGGGCGGGGGCGGGGGCTGCGGGTCTCAGTGAGCAGACAGCAGCCAATGCTTCAGAAGCAGGTGGGGGCGCTCCAGGCTCACACTCCAGCTGCAGGGCCTCCCCAAATCCTCTCCTCCTCCCGCTTCTTTGTTTTAATGTCTTGTGGTTAGAAGCCAAGATTTTCATCTTTATTGCCACCTAGGGGGCATTGCTGAGGGTTTCTGCGTGGCCTATACTGTGTCGAGTCTGGGTCCTCCACCATCTTTTTCGGGCTAGGATTTAGCTCAGTTGGTAGAGTGCTGCTCTGCAGTCTCTGAGGTCCCGAGTTCAATTCCCAGCACCACAAAAATGGAAGAAGGGCCTGGCAACCCACTCCCAAGGCAATCCCGAAACAGTCAGCCATTGAAAACCCTATGAGGGTCGTTATGAGTCGGAGACAACTTGACGGCACCCAACAACAACAACCACCATCATTTTCTGATGGCTCCTGGATTAGCCACTTCTGCAAGGGGCCACATGCACCTCCACCGACCGCCTTGCTGCTGGAGTTCCTTGCACCCCGGAACTGGAAGCTTATGGATTTGATTGTGTGTCCGCGGCACTTCGAGCCCGGTCCACAGATGGCTCTTTTAGGAAGTGGTTCTGCTTGTCTCGTAGTCTCTTCTGCCTCAGTCCTTCCAGGCCCAGGCCCTGCTCTGGGTGCCACCTTCACAGAGATCTCTTTCCACGTCCTTTCGTGAGAAGCCTGAGTCTCTTTGTTTTAGGTGTGTGCACTTCTCACGATGGGGCTGGGATTTAGCTCAGTTGGTAGAGCGCTGCACTGCAGTCTCTGAGGTCCTGAGTTCAATTCCCAGCACCACAAAAATGGGAGAAGGACGTGGCAACCCACTCCCAAGGCGATCCCGAAACAGCCATTGAAAACCCTATGAGGGTCGCTCTGAGTCGGACACGACTTGACGGCACCTAACAACAACAACAATCTCTCTGACTTCCTTCTTATAAGACAGTTGGACATCTGGAGTTCCACATCACCTGCTTTTTCTGGGAACACTGCAGGTGTGTGTTCATCACCTCCTAGAAAGGAAAGTCTGTGTAGAGAGGTGGGTCTAAGGCCAGCACAGCCACCCCAACCCCAGACACTTATTCCCTCCCCAGAGCCCAACATGTGTGTCTTGGTGCTGTTTGACATTGCTTTCCCATGGAGACTTGCGATTCCGTTCTTGGCTAGCTCTGAAAATATTCTCTTCTACCGAACCTTTGTCCAAACGTCCTCCCACGTTAGGAACCCAGACCGCATGGCAGCCCCTCTGTCTTCTGGGTGTCCCATCCTCACTACTTTTGCTTCCCTGTCCTCCCCTGTCTTTGCAGTGGTTTTCTCAACCTGAGCCTCTAAGCCATTGACACAGTCTGTGGCCAAGTCTATTCTGTGTCGGGTTCTAAAGTTTGTTTGGTAACTTTTCATTTTGTATAATTTCCTACAAGGAGCTTCCTCATGCTTTTCCCAATTTGCCAGTTGCTTGCACTTTGCCCTTGATCACTCTCTCTTTACATTCATTGTGCATCATCTCATTTTTTTTTCTGGACCACTTGAGAGTAGGCTGAACACACTGTGCCTTTCACCTCTGGCTCATTCAGGGCATACTTCTTAAGAACGAGGACATTCTCACGTGTAACCACAACACAGTGATCAAAAGCAAGAACTTCAACGCTGATACAATTCTGGTATTTAATCTTCAGACCGTAAGCAAATTGCACTACTATTCCAATAATTTCCATCATTGCTGGAGCTCAGGTCCTCACACCTGCTAGCCAAGTGCTCCACTACTGAACTCCACCCCCAGCTCCTGTCATAGCTATTTATTTTCCAGTTCAGGATCCAATTCAGACAATGCAGTGCACTTGCTTGTCAATTCTTTTATGACCTTTAATCTGGAATAGTTCTTCAGCCTTCCTTGTCCTTCGCTGATCTTGACTTACTTTACAAGTACAAACTAGTTGTTCTGTAAAATGTCCTTTCCTGAGGACTGGTCTGGTGTGGCTAGCAACTAGGTGTGGTTGGATGTTTTGGTAGGAATGGCAAGAGTGTGTGATGTTATATCTTCCTGGACTATTGGGAGGCCACAGTGCTGGTCAGTCCCAACATGCCAGCTTTAGTAACTTGGCCAAGATGGGTCCCCCAGCCTAGGCTATTCACTGCAGTATTATGTGGGAGGTACTTTAAGAATATGTAAATATCTGCATTAATGGACAGTAATCTGCCTTCTCACTGGACACATAAATACCTTTTTCCTCCCCAAATGCCAACCACAGGATTTGGCAGCCAGCAACAATGTTCTAATATCATCCTTTCCCTCTCTGATGTATATTAATGCCTCATTAATATGTTGCTCTTCTCTGGTTTGAACATGATTTTACCTTCCTTATCTGAAGGCTCTGACATGTACAGCCTGTGAAGGCCTGGTTTTGCAAATTGCTGTTTCTTCTGTCTCTGTCATGGTGACTTGCTTCTTTCTTCTTGTACTTTGAGCTTTTTGATTGTGAGTGCACGCTCTTTGGAATTTTAGCTGTGGTAACTCTTGGACACCTAGGTTTGAAGTTTCTCCTCCAAAGAGGTTCAGTGTTTGCCTTTGTTATGGGCTCAGGGACGCTAGCACAGGGCTGCTTTAGGCTAAGCTTTTTGCGTGGAGTGCTGGAACTAACCACGTAGGAGGGAATTCTGCCAGCGTGGCCCACCATCTCAGCGTGGCTCGTGGCTGGGGATTCCCAGGAGAGATTTCCCTGCCTCACCCAGAGGGAGGGCAAGGAGAGGGAAGTGCCCCAACTCTTTCCTTTCGTGGGTGTTGTAAGAATTCCCTTTCTGCCATCTATGGCCAAGGAGGCTGTGCCTGCCCGCTTGCTTGTTGTGAGTTCTAACTCAGGAAGTGTCCTTTACCTGTGTCTGTGACCACCTTTAGGATGCATCTCCCACTGGGCCGTGCCCCCCATTCCACACTTACCCTCTCCTCTTCCTGGGAAGTGGGACTGAGCAGAGCAGAAGTAGCGAGGGCCCCACCTGCCCCACAGAGCCATAGAGGGCACAATGGTTACTGGCGGAAGAGATTTTAGTCTTCAGCAAGGTTGCTGCAATTTTATCTTGAGGAGGCGAAACACACTTTTCCTCATATGTTACCCCGAGGCAAGAGGGGCTGCTCCTGGACCTTAGCAGCTCGTTAGATTCTGACAGAATTAGCACCTTGTCCCAAGAAGAGAATCTGGTCGCTCTCTCTCAGCCAGGGCTGGCCTGCCGCGGGGGTGGGACCAGTGGCCAGGGCACCTTCGCTGGGGAGCGAGTGGCCAATCCCGTTCTCCGGCCTCAGTTTCCCTCGGCAGCAGGGTGGCCAGGTGTATTCCAGTCCATCGGGGGGTTTGCTCCACCTTTTCCAGGCAGCTGAGGGGGACTCAACACGCTGGGCAGCGGGCTGAGGTGAAATCTGCCTCTCCAGGTGGTGAGCCGGCTGGGCCTGGACTCCCTGGCACCCTTCAACCCCAAGGAGCGGATCATCGAGTGAGGCCCTCGTCAGCCCGCCCCGCCCTCTAGACCCCGCCCACCCTCATCCTGACCCCGCCCTATTCCCCGCCCACCCGGACCCTGCCCCTCAGACCACGCCCTATCCACCACCCATCTGGATTCTGCCCTCCAGACCTCATCCTCCTTCCCAGCCTCCAGACCCCGCCCCATCGCCCCACCCACCAGGACCCCCTCCAGACCACGCCCCACTCCCCACCCACCAGACGCCCATTCCCCCCGCCCA
>VMDO01031921.1:0-19547 GCA_007922755.1 Pedetes capensis
AAAAAAAAAAAAAAAAAAAAAAAAAAAAAAATTTACTTGTGCTTGGGTGCAATCATGCACAGCTGTAATCCCAGCAACTCAGGAGGTAGAGGCAGGAGGATTGCAGGTTGGAAGCCAGAAACAGACTATAACTTAGCAAGACCCTGTCTCAAAATTAAAAATTAAAAAAATAGGCTGAGGGTGCAGCCCAGTGGTAGAGAATTTGCAAAGTATGTGCAAGGCCCTGGGTTCAACCCCCAGGTACCACAAAAAATCAATATAAAATAAAACAAAATAAAATTTACTTGAAAGATATCCTGGAGGATGTATGTAACAATGTTAAAGAAAAAGTAGGTCACAAAGGGGTATAGATGGCAGTTACTGAAAATATGGATATATGTAGAAAGATGACAGGAAAGCCAAAAAGAAAACAGTAGCTGTTCTAAGTACAGACTCTGTCAATAATCCTAGTAACTAAAACAAGTCAGAAGTGCACTATAAGCAGGCAAAGAGCCAATCTACTAAGGAAACTTGCAAATGGAAATAAAATGTGAGGTACATAAAATATGGCTGTTGGATAGAATCAAATATTTCCAGGACCAAGGACATGTTCATACACATATCAGTGGACATATGCAAATTCTGTGAGTGATAGCCAATTTAGCTGTCTATTATTCATTTACACCTTAACATTACCTAATATACTTGGTCCCTTCCAATTAAAAAATGTTAGCATGTGTCAAGAGGAGACAAAATTGCTAGTGGTTACTGAAAAGGTGAAAAGAAATTATAGAAAGAAGCACTAGAAGATGCTGAGTTGTTTATCTTCAGCACTTTCTAGGACTTCTTTTCAATTTATAATTCTTTTTCTATGATTTTCCTTTAAAATTGGCTGAACTTCATGAAGAAATACTATAAGTGAACAACACAAAGCTTAATGAGATTTCTATCAAGTTAAAGCACTTCATAAAGCCACATTAGCTAATCTGGAGTTACTCTAGGTAAGAAAAAGCTAAATCCAGCAGTTAGGTAGAGAAAGGAAGGTGGGAAAGAATGAGGAGCAAAAAGATAATAATCAGCATGAGTTTGGAAACAGATGGAGGAAGTGTACCAATGAGTTTAGAATTTCTTATTGTCTCTTCCACTCCACTATCTAATAAAGTGAGAGCAACCTGCTTTCAGCCACTAAAATCTGTAGATGTTTACCAACAAATTCAAGTTATCTCAAGGTTATGATACTTGCTAGTCCACAGAATCTGGACTGATCCTAATTGTCAAACAATAATTGAAAACCTATCTAACTAAATAGTTACAATTTCTAATCTATCAAAAGCTATCGGGTGACAGGGTGGGGTCTTCTGCTCCCACATCCACTTATTTCCTTCTGGTCCTTATCACTGATGGAGAAGATGTATTCAGTAAGACTGATTAAAAGAGAGGATTTCAAACTAATCATCCTAAAAAGAGGTGGCCAATACTAAGAGAAAATACTAATGGTCTGTTCTGAAGATGTACCACTCTTAACAATAACAAAAACTCAGTCTATCTTTATATGGATCGAAGATCAAGAATAAAAAAGGTCATCGTGATGGTTACAGGGTGGAAACAAAACACTGAAAGTTACTCTAGAGAACCCAGTGCCTCTCCCCAAGCTAAAGTACTGGGGTGGCGGTGTAAGCTCAGTTGTTAGAATGCTTGCTGTACATGGTCTGAGGCTGGAGGGTCGATCCGCAGCACTGCAAAAACCGGAGGACATGGCAGCTCAATCTGGGAACAATCCCAAAACAAATTGTCATTGAAAACCCTATGAATAGCAGAGAAGCACTGACAGTGCCAGGCACAGCACAGTGTCAGGCAGTGTTTTGTTCTGTTCTACATAGGGTCGCTATAAGTTGGACCTGACTGGATGGCACCTAACAACAAGTTACCTTTAGACATTTGGAATATAGACATTTACAAAGTATCTTATACAGATGAGTACAAACATCAAAGGTTATCCCTTCTCTAAAAGCTAATATCAAAAAATGCTGAGTGGACTTTCCCAAGATCTAATTTCATCTGCTGATTCTTGGTGGAAATTTTGTAGGTTTAACTTCTTG
Organism: Pedetes capensis; assembly: GCA_007922755.1. NCBI lineage: Eukaryota > Metazoa > Chordata > Mammalia > Rodentia > Pedetidae > Pedetes > Pedetes capensis. Next base: position 2,079 of record VMDO01031921.1, read on the forward strand.
GGTGGAGGCGGGGAGATACCCCGCACTTAAATTGAGGAACCAAAAACCTAAATTCAAGAGTAAGTTTTCCTTGTTACACCTTGAACTTCTGGATGTAGAATAGACACTACCAGTGAATAAAGAGAGAATTACTCACATTGGGGAGAGATATCAAGTGTTTTGAGTAAGTGAAGTACCATGCTGAGCTCTCAATGCAGATTCAAGGCTTTTATATTCTCTGTCACATCCCCACGTCATCGACAGTATAAACCCCTGGAATAAAATAGAGAGGAAATGAGTCTTGACTGCCATGACATTTAAATTCCAGGTGTAACTTCCCACTGAGAAGACAAGATGCTTTTAAAAATCCACTGTCATCAAAAGTAATGTGTAAGTGCTCACAAGATTTCACGGCCCTTAATGCACTGTCCTCGCTGACCAAACCACTGACAAGCACTAGTTAATGTAAGCGATTGTTTGGATGGTATAATCCTGTGTTGTTAAAACCTGCCATTACTGTAAAAAACACCTGAGAGAACAAGCTAAAGGAAAGAAATATTTATTTTGGTTCGTGGTTTCAGAGGTTTCAGACTGTGGTGGGCTTGTTCTGTTGCTGTGAACCTGAGGTGAGGCAGAATATTACGCAGCAAGAGTGCGCCTCAGAGCAAAGTTGCTCACTTCAGGGTGGCCAGGAGGTAGAGAAAGAGAGGAAGGAGCTGGGACCCCCCCAGTGACCTACTTGCTCCAACTAGGCTCCTTTCCTACCTTTAACCTCCTTCCAATAATGCCACCATCTTATTAATCCACCAAGGGTTTAATCCACTGATTAGGACAGAATCCTCATGATCCAATCACTATTCAATGATTAGATCCACACGGTGAACACCAAGACTTCGAGACATGAGTTTTGAGGAGAGATTTCATATCCAAACCATAACAAACGCCTTACATTTTATTATAAATACATCTGGAGACCAACATAAAGGTTAAGGCGATCCCTACTGAGTCAAACCACTTCATGAAGTTACCTAGCCGGTCTGGAGTTACTTTGGGTAAGAGGCTTACCTGAAGTCAGAGAGATGGGTGGGGCAGAAGAGGTGTTTAGCTTCTTGGTTAAAATTATATGGTGTAGAAATATTTAAGAAATAATAGAACCTAATTTGTATGGGCGCACACACACAGAAATTTCAGTTCACAAACAAGAATATTGACTGCCTCTTTAAAATATATCCACCTGTCTAAAACATGTAGCTTTTGTTTATGTGGAAAATAATCTAGTTTTTGGAGTAGCTGAGCAGATTGTTCATTTATTTCCTTGCTGATTTTTTGTTTTTGACCTCAGATAACTGCATTCTTTCCATATTTGAGTCTAAGTTTTTAGTGAAAGGGTCTTGTGTTTTAGTATAAATGCTTTGATACTGAAATTTCCTAGACATAAAACTATATTTTTAATCACTAAAAATCTATCTTGTAAACAAATAGCTAAATCTGGGCAGATTTACCATTTTGGCTGGCAGGGCCTCAACTGCAGAGCTCTATCCATGAAAACAGTTCTGATGTTTAAATATCTGATTCTGGGAACAAGCAACCCAAGCATTTGATTGAACACAAGTAAATTAATTGTTATTTTTTATTATCCCCTCATCTGCAGAGCTTTATCTTTCTCAAAGTATCTCCACCTCTTTTATTACTATGTCATTTGATCCTTACATGTCTAGGGGGTGGATCAAGCCACAGTTAACATCATTCCCAATTTATACATGAAGATAGTGAGACACAAAAGTTTCTATCTTAAACAGAAATGGAACCCAAGGATATATAGAAAAATACTATATAGTAAAAGATAGAGAAGACTTGGATGGGAAACTTAGATGGGAAGGGGGGAGTGGGGAAACATAGAGGAGGGTAAGGGGTAACCTATATGAATAATGCTTATCAAATTGCATATATGAAAATTGTCACAATGAAAAGCATGTCAAAATGAATCACATTATGATGTACATTAAAAATTTCTAATAAAAAAAAAGAAAACCCTAAAAAAAAAAAAAAAGATAGTGAGACACAAAGAAGTTAGGTGACTTGCACAGGGTCACACAAAATGTCAGTTCAGAAGAGGGATCAATCGAGATCTCCTGGTTGCTAATTTAATTTGTCTTCTATTATATCAGTTCAATTCTTTAACATCAAGGAAAATATTTCTTAAAAGTGTTTAAGAAATGTGTGAATGGTGATTTTATTCCCTGGAATTCACCTCTCTCCTTTGCTCAGAATAAGCAGTTTCAAGCTACTAATCCATATAGTTGTTGGTTTCCTTCAAAGTTTTCCCATAAATGCCCTGAAAATTTCAAAAGAGGCATCTATTACTGCATGGAGGTATGAAGAGGCTTTTGGTTTTATCTTCCCACATCACAGTTTGACCTATTAAAATTTGAACTCAGTGCTTTTTGGAAGGTGTTTAAGATTCAATGCTCAAATCCCGAATTTTTCAAGGGTCAGCAAGTCAAATTCATTTACACCTTATCCCTGAGGGTTTTTTCCTTTTTATTCTCACTTTTATACGAAAAGCAATAAACCAGTGACCCATGCTTTTCATTCAGAGACTCTTTGGTCCGTACTTTAATTACTTCTTATCTGATCCTCCACTGTAGGGTATCCTGCCAAAAATAAGTATTACATAACTATTTACTTCTCACTGGACTGTTCTAGCAATATCTATCAGATCAGTTCAATACTTAGTGAATCAGCAGTTATAAAATAGTAAGTCAAAATCTACTACTACTTGGAAGGCACATAAAGTCATAAAGTAAGACAAAAGGCACATAAACTACATAAGGTAAAAGACAAAAAAATGAGATTTTATATTTAAAAGAAGATCATGAACAGCTAATCAATGCCAGGTGAGCAAAAAACAAAGTTCACCTTATAACTATACAGTCATCAAAAAAGTATTGACAATATTTTATAGAATTCCATATAATATGACTCCATCTTAAATGTTATCTAGGCATGAAAGAAAACCTGGAAATTATAATTCCCCCAGCATGAAAATTATGGATTATGTAAAATTTTTATATGTACTTCATAGCTCCTCTCTATTGAATTTAATCTTTCTTGCTTTATAATAATGGGAAAGCCAAACCCTACCTGAAGAAAGGTAACTAAATCAAAGGTTAACAGAGTCATGGAACCTCCCTTCCCCACATTTCAAACACAGGAAGGGCTGCAGAATAAAACAAATTGAAAGGAAAAGATCTCATGCACAAAATAACAAATTATTCCAGGGCAGAAATTTTAGTTATGATTTGTTGTTGTTGTTGTTAGGTGCCATAGAGTCCGTATCTGACTCATAGTGACCCTCATAGGGTTTTCATGGCTGAGTGTTTCGGGATTGCCTTGGGAGTGGATTGCCAGGTCCTTCTCCCATTTTTGCAGTGCTGGGAATTGAACTCAGAACCTCAGAGACTGCAGCGCAGCGCTCTACCAACTGAGCCAAATCCCAGCCCTTTAGTTATGATACATGCTAATTAATACTCAAGAAATTATAAATAGGTGAGCAGAAAGATAAAGACAACCTCATTCTCTTCTGAAACTTGTTTTCCTGGTTATCTTCTTTATTTGAGAGCAAATAATGGCTTAATGAACACAGGTCTAGACTTGGAGTCAGAAGGTCTTGGTTGCCTTATTAGCCTCTTCTTTTAATTGGGCAACATTTACCACCTCTCCAACTTTTAATGTCTTTATCAAGAATGAGGAAAATTTGGGAGGCAGAGGCAGGAGGATTGTAAATTCAAAGCCACAGGCAGCCTTTGCAACTTAGTGAAACTCTCTCTCAAAACAAAAATAAAAAAGGAAGGGTTGGGGATTCAGCTCAGCGATGGAGAGCTTGCCTCACCTGTACAAGTCCCTGAGTTCAAATCCTAGTGCCAGAAAAAAGGTTTTTTTTTAAAAAAAAAGGAAAATAATTCCTAACTCATAACTTGATGTGAGAATTCCCTCAGACAAAGACAGAAAAATTTGGAAGATGTAGTTAGAACTCAAAAAATGTAACTTACATATGAATCTCTCTCCTGATTTTTACTTTGGTTTTCTGTTCTGTCTAAAACAGAGATAAATATATGTCATAAATATTATTGAAAATGTTAATCTTGCCTTAATCGCTAGGATGGCACTCTCCAATAATTCTCCTCCTCAAAGAGTGGAACATCACCATTGCTGGGTTTTCTTCTACATTATATTAAATTATGATGTCCCATCTTTAATTGTTATGCTGTTGTTAGGTGCCATCCAGTTGGTAGCTAACTCATAGTGACCCTATGTACAATAAGCAAAACAATATTGTCAGTGCTTCTCTACTATTCATAGGATTTTCAATGGATGATTGTTTTTTGGGAGTGGGTTACCGGGTCCTTCTCCCAAGCCTACAGCTCCCGGTGTTCCCAGGTGGTCTGCCATCCAAGCACTAACCAGGCCCAACCCTGCTTAGCTTCCAAGATCTGACAGGATCAGATGCCACAGTGATGTGGTTACAGGCTCATCTTTAATTATTCTCTTTTTGCTCCACATCTTCATATTGGATGACCTTGTTCCCAAGTTTCAGTTGCCAATCTGTAAGTGGATGACTACCAAATCTCTATCCCATGAGCTACATTTCCAACTGTCTACCTCTTTATTTGATGTCCTACAAACACCAGACTCAGAATGCATAAAACTGAATGCACATTATTGACCCATTTTCCACCATCCCCAAGCACCAATTCATTCAATCTCCTACATTTTTCACCTACCTTAATGCTAGACCGAGCTAGAAACTGTGGAGTCATTCTCAACTCCTTCTTCAACCTTCGGACCAGAAAGAGCTTTTAATTTGGTCTTCCTTCTCTGCCTTATCCTAGGGCTACCAGTTCTCTTCAGATGCCACTCTCCTGCTACTCAATCCATCCACTGCAATACTGCCACCCCCACTCCAGCTTAAAACCTGTCAATGGTTCATTATTATAATTTTCTTTTCCGGTCATGAGAGGTTTTCATAATCTGACTATAATTCATGTTCCAGACAATGTTGTATAACACACACTTTTGCCTCAGACCCACTAGATTCTTTGCTGTCCCTAAAGCCCTCAGACCATTTTATCACTCCACTCTGGTTCCACTGCCTAGAATTCTCCTGCTTGATGTCTTCACTTACAGAAACATACTAATTCTTCAGTGCCTTGATGAGTTGTCACTTTTTCTATGAAGACATGCAAAGGAAGTTCTCCTTCCGCAGGGTGCCCATGGCCCTGCATTCTTAACTCTTGCAGCATTACAGGTCAGCCTTTGGACCTACGAGAAGAGCCCACTAAGTTGCCAATGTATTTGTTGTGGTGGTGGTGGTTGTTCTTAAGCCCCATCAAGTCAGGTCAAACTCATAACAACCCTATGAACAACAGAATGAAACATTACCCAAGGCCATGTCGTGCATACTTCTTTAATGCTTCATCTCATTGTTGCAATCTCTGTGTCAATCCATCTAGTAGAAGGTCTTTCTTTTTTCCACTGACCCATCACTCTTCCAAATATGATGGCCTTCTCCAAGGATGGGTCCCTTCTGACAACATGTCCAAAATATATAAAACACAGTCTAACCATCCTTGCTTCCAGGAGCACTGTGGTAGCACTTTTTATAGGACAGAGTTGTAGGTTCTTTCAGCATTCCATGGTATATTCAAAATTTATCTCCAGCACCATAATTCAAAAGCATCAATTCTTGTCTTATCTCCATTATTCAACATCCAGGCTTCACATGTATATAATGTGACTGGAAATACCATGGCATAGGTCAGGGGCATCTTTGTCTTCAATGTGATGTCTTTACAACACTTTAAAGAGGTTTTTTGCAACAGCTTTTCTGATCCAATGCATTGATATATTTCTTGACTGCTGTGTTCATGGGTGTTGATTGTAGAACCAAGTAAAACAAAATCTTAGACAACCTCAATCTTTTCTCCACTTACCATGAAGTTCCTTATTGACCCAGTAGCAAAGACTTTTGTTTTCTTGATGTTGAGATGCAATCCACACTGAAGGCTATGTTCTTTGATCTTCATCAGCAAGTGTTTCAAATCCTCTTCACTTTTGGTAAGTAACGCTGTGTCATCTGCATATTGCAAGGTGTTAGTGCGTCATCCTCGTATCCTTATACCACATTCTTCTACATAAAGTGCAGCTTCTCTGATTATTTGGTGAACATAGAGATTGAACATGTACAGTGAAAGGATACAGCCCTGATGCATACCTTCTTCACATTAAACCAGGAAGTGTTTCCTTGTTCTGTTCAAACAACTTCTTCCTGGTCCAGGTACAGATTCCTCACAAGTACAATTAAGTGCTCTGGTATTCCCATTCTTTGCAATGTTATCCATAAATTTGCTGTGATCCATACCGTCAAATGCCTTTTCATAGTCAATAAAACATAGGTAGACATCGTTCTGGTGTTCTCTACTTTCAGCCAATATCCATCTGATATCACCAATGATGTCCCTGGTTTAACAACCTCTTCTGAATCCAGCTTGATTTTCTGGCAGTTCCCTGTCAATATACTCCTGGAGTTGCTTTTGAATGATCTCTAACATGTGATATTAGTGATATTTTTCAATAGTTCCCACATTCTGTTGAATCCCCTTTCTTGGGAACAGGCACAAATATGCATCTCTTCTTGTCAGCTGGCACAAATACGCGTCTCTTCAGTCAGGTAGCTGTTTTCCAAATCTCTTGGCATAGACAGGTTAGCATCTCCAGCGCTACATCTGTTTGTTGAAACATCTCAATTGGCATTCCATCAATTCCTGGAGTCTTCTGTTTCGCCAATGCCTTCAAGGCAGCTTCATTTCTTCCTTCAGTACCACTGGTTCCTGTTCACATACTACCTCTTTAAATGGCTGATCTTCCCCCAATTCTTTTTGGTGTAAGACTCTGTGTATTCTTTCTATCTTTTTTAATGTTTCCTGTATAATTCAACATTTTCCCTGTAAAATCCTTCATTATTGCCACTCAAGAAATTAATTTTTTCTTCAATTCTTTAAGCTTGTGAAAATAGAATATGTTCTTCCCTTTTGGCTTTCTATCTCCAGCTCTTTGCACATGTCATTATAATATTTGATTTTGTCTTCTCAAGCTGCCCTTTGGAATCTTGTGTTTAGTTCCTTAACTCTGTCATGTCTTCCTTTTACTTTAGCTACCTGTCATTCAAGGGCAAGTTTCAGAGTCTCCTTTGATATGTAACTTGGTCTTTTCTTTTTTCCTTTCTCTTAATAACTTCTTGCTTTCCTTATGAATTAGGCAATGTATTTATTGTTGTTGTTGTTAGGTGCCATAGAGTCAGTATCCGACTCATAGCAACCCTATGTACAACAGGTGAAACACTATTGTCAGTGCTTCTCTGCTATTCATTGGATTTTTAATAGCAGATTGATTTTGGGGGGGAGTGGGTTGTTGGGTCCTTCTCCTAAGCCTACAGTATCTGGTGTTCCCAGGTGGTCTCCCATCCAGGTACTAACCAGACCCGACTCTCCTTAGCTTCTGAGATCTGACGGGATCAGACGCCACAGTACTATAGCTGCAAGCAAATAGCCAATGTATTTAGGTATAGCTAACTACAGAACTAAAAAGAAGTGGCTGCACAGAGCAGGAGCCCATACAGCTTATCTTCACACAGTTTTTACTTTATTCCTTACTTCTCTACCACTTGTATATCTCTATTGACACTATCCATTCAGGTAGGCGCAGTGGTGTTTAAGAAAGAAGCTACAATCTTGCTACACTGTCACCTTCTTAATACTTGGGCGGACATCACCATTCAGCTATGAGATTTCTTTTCACACAAACACATACCTTCCTAGTTCTTAAACAAAACTCAAACTCTATGCAGCATATCCTCAGAATGGGCAGAAAGTTGAGTGAGGTATAATGTTCCTAAATAAAGTCTTGCTTGCAGATTTTCAGTCACAGAAAATATATCTTCCATACCACTAATAGAAAATTTGCCAGTTTCAGGTCATAATTTATATATTTATATTTCTGTCTTTACCACTTAATTATGAATCAAAGGCTATATATTATACATATTTGCACACTAAGTCACAGGACCAGCATTGGGCACCTAGTAGGACATAATAAATTTTGTTGGGTAAGCAAACCTAACATAGGTTTCAAAACTGGGCTTTCTAAAAAATATGGTAGGTCTCACATTCTTTTTGTCATTCTAGGCTTCTATAATTTGGTGAAGGATACACGCTTTAGTACAAGGCATTTCAGAGAGATAATTTAGGCAGCTGAAATGACAGGATATTTGTGATATTTTATACAACTTTGACCTGGAATAGCATTTTCTGTGTTCATCCTGTGGGGAAAATAATCATGATATTGGCTGGCCACCTGGAGTCACAATTATACCTGTGGGAAACTCAAGATGAAAGAGTCAGCCACAAGAAGGAAAGAATCCCTCTCTCTCACTGAACATGTCAGGTGGAGATGTCTGCTGCTGCTGCTGCTGCTGCTGCTGCTGCTGTCGTTGTTGTTGTTGCTAGGTGCCTTTGAATGGAGTCTGACTCATAGCAACCCTATGGACAACAGAAGTAAGTACTCTCCAACGCTGTGCCATGCCCAATACTATGTCAGTGTTTCTCTGCTATTTATAGGGTTTTCAGTTGGTTGTTTCAGGGTTGTTTTGGGGAGTGGGCTGCCAGGTCCTCCTCCCATTTTTGTGGTGCTGGTGATCCAATCCAGCGCCTCAGAGCATGCAGAGTAAGTACTCTACCAATTGAGCTAAAGCCCAGCCCATGAAGATGTCTGGAGGAGGGGATTTCCAGGATGCTAGAAAGAGGGTGTTTGGGAAAGGTGACTTTCAAGCAGGTCACAATAGCTGAGCTGACTGGGCTGCTGGTTCCACATTCAACAAGTTCCCCAACTTGTAGTGTCAGGGAAAGTTCATAATTTGGTGTCAGATACACTTGAATTCTAATTTTGGACCTATCATTTACTAATTTTATGACCATGGCAAAATGCTGGAACTCTATAAACTTCTGTTTTCTAATTGGTAAGATGCAAAATTATTGTGAGGACATGAGATTAAGTATCTTACATTTCTAGCCTATATTGAGTCACCAGGTTGACAGGAAATACCTGAATTAGAATAAGAATTTACTTTATAGGAAAACACTGGACCAGACTCCAGATCAGGGTAATAAGCAGCAATGACCCTGTGACCCCAGCAATGACCCTGTGACCCTGGGCTAGTCATATAATCATCAAAGATGTAGCTTCCTTAACTATAAATTCAAAGAATTGGACTTGATTATTACATTTCTTTTTCATTCATTCCAAACATCTAGTTTTATTTCCAGGCCTCCAATTCCATGAAGAACATAAGCCTTAACCATGCAACAAGTGAGGCCAGAATGATTAAATGACTTACCCAACAGCAAGTTGCTAATAAATTATGTTGTTGTTGTTAGGTGCCATCGAGTCGGTATCCGACTCATAGCGACCCTCTGTACAACAGGGGAAACACTATTGTCAGTGCTTTGGCAGACTGATTTTTGGGAGGGGGTTGCCAGGTTCTTCTCCCAAGCCTACAGCTTCTGGTGTTCCCAGGCGGTCTCCTATCCAGATACTAACCAGGCCTGACCCTGCTTAGCTTCCGAGATCTGACGGGATCAGATGCCACAGGGCTAAGGCTGCAGGCAAATAAATTATAAAGGATGGGAACTAAGATATATATTAATCTTCACTACATGCTAGGTTCCATGCATAATTCTTGGGTTTCAATCTTCCCATAATGGGAATTGTAGTTTTGCTTTGTTTTATTTCCGGCAAAAGTGATTCCCTTTTTAAAATAACAGATTATGTTTAGTAGAGTTGGGGATCACCATATTAAGGTGAGCCTTTTTTCTGCAAAGAACCACCTGTGAGGTTCTTTGTAGCCTGAAGACATAATTTTAAAAGCAAACACCCAAATATCAAAAAGTTAAATCAAAAGTTACCACCTGACCCAGCAGTTCCATTTCTAGGTATATACTCAGAACACCTGTAAAAGGAATTCAAACAGGTGCTTATGTGTGCATTTCATTCACAATAGCAGCACTATTCACAATAGCTCAAAAGTGAAAGCAACTCAAGTGTCACCCAACAGATAGAGATAAACAAATTACGGTATTTCCCTACAATGGAACAGTATTTAGCCACAAAATGAATGAAATACTGGTACATGCTAAAATTTAGATGAACTCCAAAAACATATTCACTGAAAGAAGCCATACACAAAGACCACATATTGTATGATTCCATTTACCTGAAATACCAAAAAAAGGTAAATCCATATAAACAGAAAGTAGATGAGTAGTGCTAGGTACCAAGGGAAGGGTATATGGGAAGTGGGAAGTAACCATTGAATGTGTACAGGATTTTATTTTGAGGGTAATAAAAATGTTTTCAGACTTGATAGAGGTAGTGGTTATAAAACAATGAATATATTAAATTCCACTGATTTGTTAACTTTACAATGGTTGACTTTATGTTATGCAAATTTCACCTGTAAAAAAAGGATATTCCCAGTGATAGGAGAAAAAAAGTAAAACTTAACATGATGATTTAACACTAGGGATCCAAAGTCCTTATGACAGAAAAGTGATCCAGACCTCAACCCATTCTGTCAAGAGCAAAGCTGCTAAAACCTGTAAAGAGGGACTAATGCAGCTATGACTACAGTTAACTAGTAGGAAGAATGAGATCGAAAGGGGAAAAATAATTTCAAAGAAAGGGAGGATCTCAGGACGTCTCCCAGTAGGACCCCATTTGTTATTGGAGGAGGCCCATCCTCAGCAGCTGGGTAACTGCTGCTGGAACACCTCAGGATTAACCCAGGATGCCAGGGGGATAGTGAGTGTGCGCCCACTCAACAAGAAACCATACATTCTATAAAGTAGTATTGAGCATCTCCTTAGTACAAGGCTTTATTCTACACTTCAGATAAGGCTGAAATGGTCTTTGTTTTCATGAAGCTTATGTATTGTTGAGAAAAATATACAAAAGACAAGGAAAGTAAAAAGAAGAGTTCAGAAAATGATCACAGCTATGAAGAAAAGGGAAAATAATATAGATGCGATTGGAGGGGATTCTAGGTGCAACATTAGATTAGGAGGACAAGGAAGCATCTTTGAAGAAGTGATGTTTAGTTGAGACCTAAATGTTCAGAGTGAGGGCTGGCATAGGGGGCTGACATCACAGTACAGCAGAAACTGTCTTCATTAATGCAGGCACTCTGTCCCACAATTCCTAGCCCCCTACAGAGCTATATTCCACATTCCGCATTCATTAGACCCTGACCAAATACTGATGAAGATCAGTATGAGAGGGAATGGCTAAATGGCATCCAAAAGGTTTGCTGAGTTTGGTGTTGCTTTGCATTTCTGTTTGCATGCTTATTTGTTTGTGTTTGTTTCCCCCGTTTTGTCTCTAGGAAGTAAGTCATTGCCCCCCAAAACATCTTTTCTCCTACTCAGATATGACTACTGACAAGGCTTAACATGAAACATGTGTTATAGTTGTCCTACTAATCAAATAGCTGGGATTTAGCTCAGTTGGTAGAGTGCCGCTCTGCAGTCTCTAAAGTCCTGAGTTCAATTCCCAGCACCACAAAAACGGGAGAAGGACGTGGCAACCCACTCCCAAGGCAATCCCGAAACAATCAGCCATTGAAAACCCTATGAGGGTAGCTATGAGTCAGACATGACTCAATGGCACCTAACAATAACCACAACTGATCAAATGGTTGCAAGGAAGAATTAAGTAAAGCATTTTCAAAGTTCTGTGGTAAGCAAAATGAAAAAGTAGAACAGCAGAGAGGAAAGATCTTTGAACTGGCAATTATGATACCACTGTCTGGTCTCAACTTTGTCCTAACATTCTGAATGTGGGAAAATCACTTCAACTATTTACACCTTGACTTTCTCTGTATAGGGTAAAAACTGGACTAAATAATGTATGATATATGGTACATATGGGGGCAGAAGAGGGCAGAGATCAGAGTGAGAGATTTAGCTAGGCACAGCAGACACTGATCACACACAGGGACTTAACAAATGGCTGACCTATGTGGTGAAGATTTCTCTGGAACCTAGATTATTCTCCCCCACATTTACATTCATGCTGATGTTTGCAGATTCTCATTTTCTAAAAATTCTACCTCCCTCCCTTTAGTTACTAGAATGATTGAACTCCTATTAATAAATAAAACAAAAAGCTTTGAATACAGCAATAACCCCACTCAAAAACTACATCAATTTTTTTAATCTTTCTTTATGAAAAATAAAAATCCCACTTATGAACAAATTAGCTTTACAGATCTCCTCCCTAAACTTGGTGAGACAGAATAAACCAATTTTTCTTTTAAAAATGGCATCAAGACAGTACAAACTTACTCTTAAGAAAATTATAAAAGCATGCATATGCCTATTCAATTTGATTTTACAAAGAGGAATTTTCCTATATTTTAGGGAGTAGGAGAAGATAATGAGTTCTGTGTGGTACAAATAATGTTTGAAACACAATGTTGTTCTCCTTCCTATAAATACAGACTGCAAATCTCATTAATCAGACTTCATTTCCTCCCTTTGTGGATCTAAAATTTTAATTGTTCTAATCCCTTCCCTGTTGATTTCTTGCTGCAATTTTACACAGCAGCAGGTCACTTCTTTGTTTTTTCAGAAATACATTAGCACAGTGTCATAGTACTAAATAATATATATTTATAATTGGGTAGAGAAAACAGAAAAAGAGGAAATCAACTGTGAAGTTCACGGACCTAAAAATAAGCTGCCCTGAAAGGATACACATTTATTTATTAAAACTAATGTTAATTAGCCTTGGCTTTCACAACCAAGAAACAAACGCTCAAGATTCTAATTTTAGGAATATCTGTCTACAAAGAACCAATGTATTGTCTTGAAAAGTCTACATATTGTTATGTAATGTAAAATAAAAAACAAAAAGCAGAGCGAAAAATTTTGTGCTCAGCCACCAGAAGGCAATATCTAATATGCACTTCTATACCCATAAATGGCTATTATCTATAATATGGTACACATGAAAAATGCATTGACCAGGATTCAAAGAGCCATGATTTCTGTTCCTACTCTATTGATAACTGATTCTGAACAAATCACTTAATTCTTTTAGTTCTCATTTTTCTCATTTCTAAAGAGTTGGAAAACAGTTAAAGACAATCTTAGTAAAATAGTTTTGATTCTCTCAATTGAATCATTAAACACCTCTTAGTAAAAAAAAATTCCATATTCTTCATAAAAATTTTGGAGATAGCATCAAACTAAACAGTACAATAGCCACTAGCCACATGTGGCTATTTAAATTTAAAATGATAAAAATGAAGTACAGTGAATTCAGCGCCTCTGTTGTGCCAGCCACATTTCAAGTATTCCAATAACTACATGTGGTTCATGGACAGCACAAATAGAGAACATTTCCATCATCACAGGGATTTCTACTGGCCAGGGCTGGTAAGGAAGTGACAGAATAGGCACTGGGCTTTATTATCCTTACATACCACTAAACTACATGCTTTTTTCATTCTTTCACCTGGGTATTTCAATAGCCATCAACCATTCATGAATGCCCACGGGTATAATTATTCAATCCATTACAAATTTCCTTTTTACCAGTAACTTGCCAACTTTCTCCTTCAAATTCATAAGACTCTCATGAGGGACACTGCCAAATCTCTTGGTAAAATCCAAATGCCCAATGCATATTGTAACAAACATCTTTACCTCTGTTGAAAGAACTAAATATAGAATGCTTTTCTGTCACAGTCACATATTATTAAACCCATGCCAGTGTTTCATGTCCCTTTTGTAAGCTCGCTCAATCCATCCCTAGAGTTATTTTCCACAGCCTCACCTATAACCAATGTCATGCTAATCAACCTCCTTTCAATTAAAAAAGATCAGAACTCTACATGTTTTTATTCCTTTTGTGGTATCCCCCTTGTGTCTCATGATTTCTCAAAGATCACTGAGAGTCCAGCCATTCCTTTGTACCTAGAGTTGGACTGTGTCCATTCTAGATCATTTTAAATTCAGTTAAAATTAGGTACTCCCTTGCAGATTTCACTTCTTTCTGTTCCATGATTATTCTACTTTCTCAAATTTAACAATAACATTTGACAGCTTGTTCTCTGTTAGTTTAGCTTCTCTTCTTTTTTCTATTCATGATATACCAAAAGGACTCCTTCCCTCTTCTTTCTCTAAATACAACTATAGATAGAATTTTGTTCAATTTATTCTTAGAGCTTTTTGCAGATTTTTAGCAAATCTTCCACTCTAACCTATCATCTAGACTCATTATGGTCAGTTATATTCATCCTTAGTTAATAAGCCTGTGTTTGTTAAGAGCTTTGGTTGCAAGAAATACAAACTCACTTGAACTAACTTTAGCAGCAATGGTCTAAGAAAACAGGGGTATTCTTTCTCATTTCCCTAACAAGGACATGAATATAACCACTTTTCAGAAGGGATTAAACCGATAGGTGAAAGGTTTCTAATTTCAAGAAGGGCAAAAGTACTAGTGGTTGATTAAACTACTATATAAAAATGTAGAAAATAAGTTAAATTAAAAAGATGTTTGAACTTATAAAAAGAAATGTTTTTTCAGTCCTGTTACTATCAAAAGTGACTCAGCAAAAGCAGCAGCATTCTTACTTTCAGTCATATGTGTACTCACACTTTGATCTAATATTCTTGTCGTTAGGTGCCATCAAGTTGTATCTGACTCATAGCACCCTCATAGGGTTTTCAATGGCTGATTGTTTCGAGATTGCCTCAGGAGTGGATTGCCACATCCTTCCCCCATCATTGTGGTGCTGGGAATCGAGCTCAGGACCTAAGAGACTGCAGAGCAGTGTTCTACCAACTGAGCTAAATACTCTCCCCTTAATGACAATAAGTCACCTACACTTACTAAAGGATAAATGGTTCCATCTCTTGAGGTAGACCAAAATTATAATTAATTTAGAACTCCACCATTACCAAAAAGGATTACTTTCAAAAATTCCAAAGGACAAAGGAGCCAATTTAAGACTTAAGACGTCTCATACCAAATTTGAGCAGATAACAAAACTAACTGAAACAGCTTGAAAGGGTAATAAAATGCCAAGAGAACATAATGATGCTCAAACAATAAAAATAAATGTAGAGAATACAAAAATATAGTGACACAAATTTAGAGGGCTGAGGTGGCTTAAACTCAAATGCACAATGTCATGGAAAATGACTGATTACAATGCAGTTAGAATACCCAACCTCACAGAGTGTCCACTTTTAAAATCATTGATTGGGAAGGAATGGGATCCTGAAAATTGGAAAGGGGATATTTAGGAAGGCCTTGATAAAGCTAGGGACATTGAACCCTTAAATTCAATTGATTTTTCTTTGTCAGTAGAAGTAGTCTTTCCACAACTGTCCCCTACCTTCTCACCCCCTCCACTTCACCCCTACACACACCTGGTCTAAAGACATCAACCCCTCATTGCCTAAGGAAACTATAAAGGCCTCTCTGGAGGGAGCTGAATTGCAAGGTAGGCTGATTCTCCCCTAGAGCTACCCGCCCCATTCTTCTTTGTTTCTAAACCTATAACCACACTCAAGATCCAGCAGGTCCCTAAAGATGAAATCCAAAATGTGGCCCACGAGAAGATATACTACACTCCAAGAAAATTACTTGAATTTTATAATTTAAACAGACAGAAATCTAGGGAACATGTGTGGGAACAGATCTTAGAGCGTATGAGATAATGGTAGAAGGAACATAAACATGAGTCAAACAAAACTTACTGATATGAATCCACTAATTCTGCATTTGATGTTATAGTTCAAGGAATTAATTTTAAAAGGCTATAAAAGTTTCCTTGATGGGCTGAAACATGGACCAAAATGTGGCCCAACAGCAAATAAATCTGAAATGCCAGGACTGCTTATATTTAGGGGAAGAGATTCAAAGGTTTAGGGAAATTAGAATATTGGAGTGCATTTGTCATTTAAGACCTACCCACCTACCCTGAGGAGGCCCAGAGGACTCATCTTACACCAATTCTTTGAGAGAAAATTTGTGAGGGGGAACCCCCTCTTCTAAGTAAGCCAGAATTTCCAGTGGGAAGTGCTGCCATTGGACTGGAAAACCTAAATGCAATGGGAATAGTTGGATTTCAGAATGGTAGGGACCAAGTGATGGCACTTGTTCGTCAGAGGCAAGGTGGGCATAGTTATTATAATGGGCAGTAGGGTCAAAACATAAATCACAACAGTCTGACTCACACAGACCTATGGTGCTTGCTAGTTGATAACCCCCACACGTCTATAAGTTTGCCTCACTGTGGGGGCTTGCGTGTTGCAATGAGGCTGAGAGCTCTGCCACTGTAACCTCGGACATGAGAAAGGTTACCCATGGTGGACAGGTTTTCAGCTGAGCTTCCAGACTAAGGCAGTCTAGGGAGTAGAACCTGGAGAGCCACTCCCGAAACAACTAGCCATTGAAAACACTATGGATAGCAAAGAGACACTGTCAGATATAGTGCCGGAAAATGAGGCCCCCGGGTTGGAAGGCACTCAAGAGACTACTGGGGAAGAGTTGCCTCCTCCAAGTAGAGTATACCGTGATGATGGAAATGGAGTAAAACCCCAGGGTGCTCAACTTGCTGATGTGGCACGACTCAAAATGAGGAGAAACAACTGTAAATATCCATTAATAATTGGAACAAGGATTGTACGCACTATGAATCTAAGCAAATTAGAAATCGTTAAAAGAGAAATGAAGCACATAAACATTGACATTCTAGGCATCAGTGAGCTAAAATGGACCGGCATAGGCCATTTTGAGTCAGACAATCATATGGTCTACTATGCTGGGAATGATAAACTAAAGAGGAATGGGGTTGCATTCATCATCAAAAAAGACATTTCAAGATCTGTCCTGAAATACAATGTTGTCAGTGATAGAATAATATCCATACGCCTACAAGGAAGGCCAGTTAATATGATTATTATTCAAATTTATGCACCCACCATTAAGGTCACAAATGAAGAAAGGGAAGACTTCTATCAGCTTCTGCAATCTGAAATAGATCAAACATGCAATCAAGACATACTGATAATCACTGGTGACTGGAATGCAAAGGTTGGAAACAAAGAAGAAGGCCCAGTAGTTGGAAAATATGGTCTTGGTGACAGAAACGAAACTGGAGATCACATGATAGAATTTTGTCAGACCAATGACCTTTTCATTGCAAATACATTTTTTCAACATCATAAACAGAGACTATACACATGGACTTCACCAGACGGAACATACAGGAATCAAATTGACTACATATGTGCAAAGAGATGATGGAAAAGCTCTGTACAAAATGTCAAAACAAGACCAGGTGCTGACTGTGGATCAGACCAT
>VMDO01031922.1:0-19590 GCA_007922755.1 Pedetes capensis
GGACCTCAGAGACTGCAGAGCGGTGCTCTACCAACTGATTTCAGCCATTAAGATAAGTAAAACCATTTTCAGCTCACAGGCCACACCTAGGCTGTGGGGCTGGATGGCGGTGGGGCCTGAGGAGCCTTGCTCAAGATCATTAGGAGAATCAGAAAAGACCAGTAGTGAGTTCATGATATCAGCACTTGCAAAATGTTAAATATATACAAATATCCAAGTGCACTTGTAAATGATAAGGGTAAAAGTCACACATGGAAAACACATGATTTTGAAAATATAGGACTTATAAACAGGCTAAAACGAAATTGGAAATGCAGCAAAAAGTTTTGCAAATCATCGTACATTCCTCAAATGAAGGAAGAAAATGTTCACTCTTAAAAAACCTTTTGATGCATTTAAAAATAGTGTCATAAATTATTATATGGTCAAGAAGGACATTAAAATTACAATAATAGAAAAAGCCTCAACATCACAGATTGGAATCCATGTAACTGAGCTCCACACACAAGTAAATTTATTTCCCTATCTGAATTCTATATTGAAAGAAAACAACTGCAATATTCAATTAATGCGGCAAGAAAATAATTCTGTGCCTTTGTTGTTTAAAGAAAGCAGAAGGGGAAATCGGACACCAGACCTCCAGAGGATGGAGGAGGTCAGAAGTGATCCTGGAGGCCTGGGGTAGAGGCGCTCTGCTGCAGAGCAGGTGGCCATCGGGCTGGGGGAAAGAGCGGTGCAGTGGGCGCCCACAGCCTCGGCCTGGGCCTCTCCCTTCCTGACGCACTGGGCAGTTCCGGGTTGTGGCTTCCCTCCTCTGGTGGAATCACCTTGTCCATGCTCATTTGACAGCTCCTCTGAGCTGGACACTTCCTGGGGGCCATACTACCAGAGGTCAAGGGCAGTAAGTGGACGAAAATGCCCAACAGCACGCAGCCAGCCGGGGTGGAGAACCGTAAGTGTCTCTGTGTTTCTGCCACCTGTGTTAACCTTGTTCTGGCTTCTCCTTGGGATATAACCTCTGTGTTAACCTCGGCTTCCCTTGGGATATAACCTCTGTGTTAACCTCAGCTTCCCCTTGGGATATAACCTCTGTGTTAACCTCGGCTTCCCTTGGGATATAACCTCTGTGTTAACCTCAGCTTCCCCTTGGGATATAACCTCTGTGTTAACCTCGGCTTCCCCTTGGGATATAACCTCTGTGTTAACCTCGGCTTCCCCTTGGGATATAACCTCGTTGTCACTCAGGCAATCCTAGGGGTCTCACCATCAGAGTATCCACCGTCCTCTACTCAACAGCAACCACATCCCAGCTAGGCCAGTTGGACTCTCTGAGAGTATTAAATCTTGACCATAACCTGGAAAGACTTTTTTAAATTGATAAATCTCATTGATTTTAGTAGTAGTTCCTTGACATTACCATTGGTTAGTTCTTGCTACTCAGCCCCTCCCCTCCCCCCGGCAAGTTCTTGTTTTAGGCAAATGTCCCTCAGGCTTCCTTTGATTTCTATGAGCTGTGTAATATCCTTTTGGCTACACTGTTGCCCACAATACATTTCTGTTGCTTGCAGTTAAGGAATCCTAATTGCCAAAGGTGGATGAGGTGCTGTGACTTACAAAAGAGAAAACTGAATTTCAGAGAACATATATGGATCTGCAAGGAGCACCACAATCAGATGGTGATGGGAGCACCTCCACCATCCGACTCCAAAAGCAGGGCTCGGCTACCAGCCCAGAAGCCTTTGTCTGCACGGTCCCACTCCTGGAAGCACCCCTAAAACTTTCACTCATGTATAGATACAGCTTTAGAAAAACACATCTAAACTGCTTAAAGCTAGCGAAAGCCATTTAAACCTGAATCTGTTTTACAATTCTGTGGCCCAGAGCCTCAGTACGGTGCCTGTGTATGGTGGTCAACTAGATATATTTCCAGATCCAAAAGATACGGAAGCAGTTGAGAAAGTTTTTAGCCAGCTCATCTCTTCAAATGCATCTTTTCCAGCGCTCAGACTTCTTTTCCAGCTTCTTTGCCATCAGTGCCTCCAGCCACTCACCAGCCTCTGTGAAGGCCGTCTGCGGTTCTAGGTTCTCACCTGCCTGAACTTGCTCGCCTTGTGTGGCCCGCCCACCTCACTCCGGCTTCTTACCCCTGCTGTTTGCAGTCGGTAACACTTGAAACCTCTACTCTTTTCCAGTGGCTCCCGGTCCTCTCTGTCCCAGCATGACCAATCAGATGGTCAACGGGCTACTCTTCAAGCCTCAGGTCCTATCTTTTCTTCTATAAATCCTTTTTATGGTTGACGCCTTAACTTAAATCTAGATCCATTCCCAATTATCTTTTACACAATGGGTCAGATTTAGGTTGACGTTCAGCTATTGAAAAGACCTCCCTTCTTCCATTGAATGATGGCAGCGCCCCTGTGGAAAACCAGTCAGCTGCTCTCGCATCAGGCGGTACTGCCACACCCCTGTCCATGCATCTGTGGATGTGGTCGGGTCACTGGCCACGCCTCTGGCCACGCGCCCACGTGCGTCCCTCCGTGGGTGCTGCTGCGTCAACGCTAGGCAGCAAGCCAGGAAATAAGCTCAGGGGGGCTCTTCCTGCTTCAGTTTGTTCAAAGCCATTTCAGTTACTCCAAAATTAGGCCCATCCATGTGAATTTAGAGCTGGGATTTAGCTCAGTTGGTAGAGCGCCGCTCTGCAGTCTCTGAGGTCCCGAGTTCAATTCCCAGCAACACAAAAACAGGAGAAGGACCTGGCAACCCTCTCCCAAGGCAATCCCTAAACAGTCAGCCATTGAAAATCCTATAAGGATCACTGAGTCGGACATGATTCGATGACACCTAACAACAACAACAACAACAACAACAATGTGAATTTAGGGTAATCTTGGCTATATTTATAAAGAATTTCTCCAGAATTTTGAAATGTGTTAAATGTGAACATCCATTTGGGGAGAAGTGACCCCTTTGGAATTTTCCAGTTTGTGAGCAGAGATTCTCCCTCCATCTTCTTAGGTCTTCTTTGATGTCTTTCATCAGTATCTTGCAACTCTCAGCAAATAAACACTAACACATGTTTTCTTAGAGTTATGCCTAACCCTTGAGCTTATTGGCAGCTATTATAAATTGTAATTTTGGTTTCCACATCATCTTTCTTAGTATACACACTTGGCCTAACTGAAATTAACCTAATGAACAAACTTTTCCCACTGATTCAGCATCCCATGAACTTGCTGATCGCACATCTTTGTCCTAGAAGGTCTGGGGTGGTTGTGTAGATTACTTGACTTTTTATACCCAGACAATCATGTGATCTACAAAGAGAGACAGGTGTATTTGAGTCCTTTCTGATCTGTATGAATTTTATTTCCTCTTCTTTCCTTATCTCGATGGCTGAAACTGGTAGCCCATGTTGAGCCACACTAGTGTAGTAATGAGTATCCAGGTCGTGCGCCCAGTTCTAGGGGAGAGACACAGGCCAGCTATGGCCCTTGTGGTCTGGACATTCCTTATCAGGCTGAAAAGCCATTGCCCTCGATCCCTAACTTACTGAGAACTTTATCATGAATGGTCACTGAGTTTTGTCAAATATACTTGTGCCTTAGTTGATGGGATCATGTGAAATTTTTAGCTTATTAATGCAGTGGATTAGATGCATAGATTTTAAAAAAAAAGTTAAACCAGTCTATCATCCCTGGAATAATATGTTTCACCAATTTTCTCTTATTTTTCTGTCATCAACTTAATAGATTTCTGTTCTTTATTATTCCCTTTCCTTTATTTGCTTCGGTTTATTTTGCTCTCCTTTTCTACTCTCTTGACATAAGTGCTGAGACTATTAATCTGAGTCTTTTTTGCTTGTTGTTGTTGTTGTTAGGTGCCGTCGAGTCGGTATCCAACTCATAGCGACCCTCTGTACAACAGGGGAAACACTATTGTCAGTGCTTCTCTGCTGTGCATAGGGTTTTCAATGGCAGATTGATTTGGGGGAGGGGGTTGCCAGGTCCTTCTCCCAAGCTTACAGCTTCTGGTGTTCCCAGGCGGTCTCCCATCCAGGTACTAACCAGGCCCGACCCTGCTTAGCTTCCGAGATCTGACGGGATCGGATGCCACAAGGCTATGGCTGCAGGCCTCTTTTTTGCTAATGTGTGCATTTTCTGCAATAAATTTTCCTGTCAACAATGCTTTAGCTGCATCCCACAGATTCTGTATTTGTGGATGTGTTTTCATTGTTATTTAGATTGAATTTAATTTGTTCTTCTCCTTGAGACCTCCTCTTTGACTCATGGGTTATGTGAAGGGGTAACATTTTGTTTCATGTCTTTCTGTTGTTGGTTTCTCATCTGATCCTGTTGGTCTAGGAACACACTTGGCACAGTTTCAATGCTTGGACATTGCTAAAATGTTAATGGTCCTAGACTCTGACCGCCTCCAGATGTCCTTGATGGGAACTTGAAAAGATGTAATTTTGCTGTGCTTTCCTAGTGTGCTCTGGAAAGGTTGATTAGATTCTGTTTGGTGATGATGCTATTGAATTCTATATTCTTGCTGATATTTTCTCAGTCACTTCAATAGTTAATAAAGATATTTTGAATTCTCGGACTTGAATTACAAGTTTCTCTACCTCTCCTCTTAGTCCTGTACTTTTTCTCCCATGTGCTTTATATCTCCATTATTTCATATACCAGTAGAGTTTTGTCTTTTTGGTAAGTAAACCTTGGTTCAGCTCAGTTGGTAGAGTGCCACTCTGCACTCTCTGAAGTCCTGGGTTCAATCCCCAGCACTGCAAAAATGGAAGAAGAGGTTGGCAATCCCCTCCCTAAACAATCCTGAAACAACTGCCCATTGAAAACCCTATGAATAGTAGAGAAGAGCTGACATAATGCCAGCATGGCACAGTGTTGGGGAGTATTTCGTTCCGTTGTACACAGGGTCACTATGAGTTGAACCCAGCTCAATGGCACCCAACAACAACAACAACAACAACAACAACAACAACAACGGCAGCAGCGGCAGCAGCAAACCTTGTTGTCATTACATAACATCCCTCTTCTACTTGATTAATTTGCTTTACCCTGAAATATAATTGAGTATGCACTAATATATGTACAGGGCTGGGATTTAGCTCAGGTGGTAGAGCACTGCTCTACAGTCTCTGAGGTCCTGAGTTCGATTCCCAGCACTGCAAAATGGGAGAAGGATGTGGCAACCCACTCCCAAGGCAATCCTGAAACAGTCAGCCATTTAAAACCCTAGGAGGGTTGCTATGAGTCAGACTCGATTCGACGGCACCTAACAATAACAACAATATATCTACAGCCATACCACCCTTGGGAGAAAGAACTGGAAGCCCACTCCTGAAACAATCAGCCATTGAAAACCCTATGAGTAGGAGAGAAGCACTGGCAATGATGCCAGGCATGGCACAGTGCCAGGGAGAGTTGTCTTCTGTTGTACATGGGGTTATTTTGAGTCGGACCTGACTGAACTTCACCTAACAACAACAACAACATAGACCCTCACATCCGATCTCATCTGATCTCAGAAACTAAGCAAGGTCAGTCTTGGTTAGCCTTTGAATGGGAGATCACCTGGGAATACTGGGTGCTGTATGCCTGGAAGAAGGACCAGGCAGCCCACTCCCAAAACAATCAACCATCAAAAACCTTAAGAATAGAAGAGAAGCACTGAGAATAGGGCCAGGCATGGTACAGTGATGAGAGTGATGAGTAGTGTTTTCTTCTGTTGTACATAGGGTCGATATGAGTCAGACCCTACTCAACAGCACCTAACAACAGCAACAAGGGACAAATATAGCCACTGCTTGTTCTTATGATTTATGTTTGTATGCTATATATTTTTCATCCATTTACTTTCAACCTACTCCTGTCATTATATTGAAATTGAGATTCTTGCAGATGAAATACAGTTGGGTCATGCTTTTTTATTCATTCTCTGTTTTTCATTCTTTGAATTTAGATCATGTGCATTTAATGTAATAATGATACAACAGAGCTTAAATCTGCCATTTGCTTTTGATCTACAGTTTGTTTACTGTTTTTGGCTTGTTTTCTTTTTTCTGTTTTCCTGCAGGTTATCTTTTCTACTTTTTAAAAAATTTTACATTGATTTATCTATTATGTTTTTTCTTGCAGCCATACCACCCTGGCATCTGATCCCATCAGATCACAGAACTTAAGCAGAGTTAGGCCTGGTTAGTACTTGGATGGGAGACTGCCTGGGAATACAAGGTACTGTAGGCTTGGGAAAAGGACCTGACAGCCCACTCCCCTCAAAAAACAATTAGACATTGAAAATCCTATGAATAGAGAAGCACTGATATAGTGCCAGGCATGGCAGTGTCAGGGAGTGTTTCCCCTGTGTACACAGGGTCATTATGAGTCAGACCTGACTACATGCACCTAACAACAGCAACAACAATGATGTTTTTGAGTATATCTCTTTATATAGCCTTTTAGTGGTTGCTGTGTATGATATATATATATATATATATATGTATATATGTATGTATATATACACACACACACACACACATATATATGTATATTATTACCATCTACTGGTGTCAACATTTATCACAAAGATCAACATACAGAAACTTTCTTTTGAAGAGCCTTTACTCTCTTCCATTTATAACATAATTGTGTTAAACATTTCCTTTGGACACATTGAGAATCACATAAAACGGTGTTATAATTTTTGCTTCAACTTTCATATATGAGTTAGAAAACACGAGAGGAGAAACAAAATCTGTTGATCTCTTATTTTTACTCTCTGATCTGTTTGTTTTCACTCCAAATAGTCAAGTTTCCCTCTTTTTTTTTCCTGCTCCCCCACAGAGCTGAACCCTCTGCCCCTTTCCTATTTGTGAGACAAGGTGTGTCAAAGCTGCACAGACTGCTTCTAGCCTTGAGCTTGCCATCCTCCTGTCTCAGCCTCCTGAGGAGCTGGGATCACTGGTGTGTGCCATGGCACCCAGCTAAGTTTCCCTCTTCCATTATTTACTTTCTGTTTGGAGAAGTTCCTATAGCCATATTAGAGTAGATCTACAGGCAACAGCTACCTGGCCAACTGACTGGAAGAGATCCATATTTGTGCCTATTCCCAAAACAGGGGATCAAACTGAATGTGCAAACTATTTAACAATGTCATTAATATCACATGAAAGCAAAATTTTACTGAAGATTATTCAAAAGCAACTGCAGCAGTATATAGACAGGGGACTCCCAGAAATTTGAGCTGGAGTCAGAAGAGGGTGGGGAACCAATGGACATCATGGTTGATGTCACATGGATATTAGCCAAAAGCAGAGAATATCAGAAGGATGTCTATCTATGCTTTATTGACTATGGAAAGGAATTTGACTGTGTGGATCATAACAAATTATGGATAACACTTTGAAGAATGGTAATACCAGAGCCCCTAACTATACTCATAAGGAATCTGTACACGAACCAGGAGGCAGTTGTTTGAATAGAACAAGGAAATATTGCCTGATTTAAAGTTGAGGAAGGTGTGCGTCAGGGCTGTATACTTTCACCATATTGCATCAGTCTCTATGCTAAGCAATAATCCAAGAAGCTGGGCTTTAGGAAGAAGAACATAGCATCAGGATTGGAGGAAGACTCATTAACAACCTGCGCTCTGCACATGACATGACTCTGCTTGCTGAAAGTGAAGAGGATTTGAAATATTTACTGATGAAGAGCGAAGAGCACAGCCTTCAGAATGAACTGTGCATCAACATCAACAAAATAAAAATCCTTGCAGCTGGGTCATTGTGCAACTTCACGATAAATGGAGAAAAGATTGATGTTATCCAAGATTTTACTTGGTTCTAAAATCAACACCCACAGAAGCAGCAGCCAAGGAATCAAAAGATGCATTGCATTGGGAGAGGCTGTGGCAAAAGACTTCTTTAAAGTGTTGAAAAGTAAACATATCACACTGAACACAAAAGTGGGCCTGACTCATGCTTTAATCTTTTCAGTCACATCATATGGTTGTGAAACCTGGACATTGAGTAAGAGAGACAGGAGAAGAACTGATGCTTTTGAATTATGGTGCTGGGAACAGATATTGTATATACCATAGACTGTCAAAAGAACTAACAGATCTATTCTAGAAGTAGTGCGACCAGAGTGCTCCTTGGAAGCAAGGATGGCTGGACTGTGTCTGTTGTATTTTGGATATGTTTTCAGGAGGCATCAATCCCTGGAGAAGGACGTCATATTTGAGAGAGTGCCAGGTCAACAAAGAAAAGAAGACCCTCAACTAGATGGATTAACACAGTGTCTACAACAATGGCCTTAAACACAAAAATGTTCTTGTGCCTGGCACAGAGTCAGGGAGCATTTTGTTCTGTTGTATCTAGGGTCATTATGAATTGGACCTGACTGGATGGCACCTAACAACAACAACAACATAGGAGTCTGTATCAATAGTTCTTTTCTCACAACACTGGAAAACTATGCCTCTTCCTTCAGATCTTTGTGTTTCTTATATGAAAATCACCATCACTTGCGTTACTTTTGTCCCCTAGTTACGATGTGGTTTCCATTTCTATTTCAAGATCTTTTCTCTGTGTTTGTTATTGTTATTAGGTGCCGTCGAGTCGGTATCAGACTCATAGCGACCCTCATAGGGTTTTCAATGGCTGTTTCGGGATTGCCTTGGGAGTGGATTGCCAGGCCCTTCTCCCATTTTTGAGGTGCTGGGAATTGAACTCAGGACCTCAGAGACTGCAGAGCAGCGCTCTACCAACTGAGCTAAATCCCAGCCCCTTTCTCTGTATTTAATGTTCATAAATTTGAGTTTAACACATCTTGGTGTGAATTTCTTTGTATTACATTATTGAGATTTTCTCATCTTCTTGAATCTATGACTTTACATATTTCACCAAATGAGAAGGTTATAGTCACCATTTCTTTAGACAATTTTTGAGACCTTCCCTCTTTCTCTCTCTGTCTAGGACTCCCATGAGACAAATGGTAGATCATTTGCTTCAACCCCATGAGTTCAGGTGAGTTTTGCCTTGCATTTTTGTTTTCCAGTTTATCATCTCTTTGTGGGTCAGATCATGTCATCTCCAATGTCAAGTCAGGTTCACTGGTGCTTCCTCCCTCTCACCCATTCCCCTTCTTAAGCCCACCCTTGAGTTTTTATTTTGATTAGTGTATTTTCCACTTCTAAAATATCAATCTCCTTCCTATTTCCAACCTCTGTTTCCTGTTGGGCCAGTGTATTTATTTCCCGAGACTATTTGTATTTTCATCTGCTACAGGCATGTTTACCATTGCTATTTGAAGAGTTTCTTTAAGTTGCTTTTTTTTTTTTTTTTTTTTTTTTTTTTACTTTTTTCAGATAGGGTCTTACTAAGTTACACAGACTGCCTCTGGTCTCAAACTTGCAATCCTCCTGCCTCCACCTCCCAAGCCACTGCAATTACAGATGTGCCCCACTGCGCCCAACTGTTTTTTTTTTTTTTAACTTTTAATTCTAGTATTTCTCTTGTTTTAGTGTTGGTTCCTGTGATGATCCTCTTTTACTAAATTGGGATTTTCCTAGGCCTTGGTGAGATGAGTTACTGTTTTGCTCGTTGAAACCTGGGTGTGTGTAGTGCTGTCTTGTGCGACTCGGGTCTTATTTCACCACCTTTTTCTGCTGGCTTTTTCTGCTACTTTTCTGACAGGGCTGATTCATCCATGAGTGTCCTCTCCTCTGACCTGTTCCCCTCCACCATCACAATGGGGACCTCATTCCTGCTACAAACTGAGCATCCTGACTCCACTAAGCTCCTCTGATGCTTTTTCTCTAGGGACTGGGGAGACGAGTCCAGACTTACAGGGGTCTCCACTGTCAGCATGAGGGCTGGGCATGGGGACACCCTCCTGATGAAGGGTCTGGGGCCCCTCATTATACCCCACCAAGGCGGAGTCTTAGTGCACAGGCAGCCTTTGGTAGGGTGGTTGGGCATTGAGTGAATCTCTGTGTGTCTGACTGGAGTGGGTAGCATCTGAAGGTTTTCTGCTGGCCTAGGTCTAGAGTGCTGCGCTGCAGTCTCTGAGGTCCCAAGTTCAATTCCTAGCACTGCAAAAATGGGAGAAGGGCCTGGCAATCCACTCCCAAGGCAATCCCGAAACAAGCAGCCATTGAAAACCCTATGAGGGTCGCTATAACAACAGTTGATAGACAACATTGCTCGCAGCCCAGGGTTATCATGGATGATGCTACTAAGAATATTTTGGGCTAGGATTTAGCTCAGTTGGTAGAGTGCTGCTCTGCAGTCTCTGAGGTCCCAAGTTCGATTCCCAGCACCGCAAAAATGGGAGAAGGACCTGGCAACCCACTTCCAAGGCAATCCTGAAACAATCTGCCATTGAAAACCCTATGAAGGTCGCTATGAGTCAGACACGACTCGACAGCACCAAACAACAAGATCTTTCCATTGAGACAGCAGACTTTAGTTGTAGCTTCTCCGTATGTGTGCTGGGGTTTAGCTCAGCTGGTTGAGTGCTTGCTTTATGCGGTCTGAGGCCCTGGATTAGGTCACCAGCACTGCAAAAATTGGAGAAGGACTTGACAACCCACTCCTGAAGCAATCACAAAACAATCATCGAAAACCCTATGAATAGCAGAAAGGCCCTAACATAGTGCCAGGCATGGCACAGAGTCAGAGAATTTTTCGTTCTGTTGTACGTAGGTTCGTATGAGTCAGACCCTACTTGATGGCACCTAACAACCATTTCTCTACATGCCCAAAACTGTTTCTAGGGTGCTGACTTCTTCTTCAGCTCCATGTCAGAGATGCAGAAAGTAAAAAGAAGAAAACCAAACAAATAATGTACCACATGCCATCGTGGGCACCGAGGTCCCTAACTTGTCTGCCTTCCTTCCTTCATCTTTCAGTGTTTCCTTGTATTCTTCCATATATAACAAGGCTAAGATTTTTAGATGTGTTTGATGAAAGGAATAGGGAAAACTACTTCTCCCACATCTTTCCAGAAGCAGAAGTCCTATAGATCAATTTTGAAATATGTTTCCAGAGAGTTAAAGATACTCAAAATTATACAATATTCTCTTGTTACATGCAATAATTGTAGAAATAAATAACCAAGAATTAACAAAACTCAGCCATCTGGTTAATAAATAATTAAAAATCCATATTAAGAAGAAATAAAATCAAAATAGGGTATTTAAACTAATGATAATAGAAAGTTTATGCCAGGTTGTCAAAGATATAGTCAAAGGGAATTTTGTAGATATAGTACTTTAATTTTTAAACAAGAAAAGGTAAAATTAAATTATTTAAATGTTTAACTCCAAAGGTTTGCAAGGGGGAAACAAGGAAGCTAAGAGTAAGAAAATAGAGATTAAAGCAAAGATCATTGAATAAGAAACTAAGACAAACACACTTGTACTTTTAGATATCTTCAAGCGTTAATTTCTCAAAGTAACCAAATATGTAGACAAATATTTGACTGATATAATCAAGACACAAACTGATTAAACCACACAATTGTAGGAAATTAGTATGATAAGAAAGTTTGTACTACAGATAGGTAATATTTTGAATTACTGAGAATAATTTTTAAATTTTTACATTAACAATGATAAATTTTTTATAAAATGAATTATTTTCCAGAAGGAAATTACCAATGTTGACTTACAAATGATAAGAAAATCTTCAAATAGTACAACTGAAGTGATTTCTACAGAAATAGTTTCAAAACTCTAACTTCAGGTTTATTTTCTGCTTTCTGCTTACAAGAACAGGAAATTCTGATATGTATTGAAATGCTCTGTAGCACACTGAAACAGATGGGATTTCTAAAATGTTCTTGATCATTCATTAGGTACTGGGGACGTGGAACCAAGGCCAATTGATCCCCTCTCCTCAAGAAGCTGCCTTTTTAGCAGGGCAGGGAACAATCAGCACATAGAAAAGAAACAGATTGAGAGATTATATCACTCCCTGTTTGGTGGTGTCTTTTCTTGTAGAAGTTTCTTTTTAAATAAAGATTGAAAGGCTATTTCATTAATAGTAAGAACATATTTCCCTCACTTGTCTGCCAGTTTGCTGTATTGGGGCTTGTATGTTGCTGTGATGCTGAAAGCTATGCTCTTGGTATTTCAGATACCAGCAGGGCCACCCATGGTGGACAGGTTTCAGCTGAACTTCCACACTAAGACAGACTAGGGAGATGGACCCGGCAGCCCACTCCTGAAACAATTAGCCATTAGAAACACGATGAATAGCAGAGAAAAACTGTCAAATTTAGTGTCAGAAAATGAGCCCCTCCAAGCTGGAAGGCATTCAAGAGAAGACTGGGAAAGGGTTGCCTCCTCAAAGTAGATTCAATCTTAATGATGAGAATGGGGTAAAGACCCACAGACCTCCATTTGCGGATGTGGCATGACTCAAAATGAGAAGGAACAACTGTAAATATCCATTAATAATTGGAACGTGGAATGTACCTAGTATGAATCTAGGAAAATTAGAAATCATCAAAAGGGAAATGGAACCCACAAACATCAACACTCTCGGCATCA
This sequence comes from Pedetes capensis, assembly GCA_007922755.1. Lineage (NCBI taxonomy): Eukaryota > Metazoa > Chordata > Mammalia > Rodentia > Pedetidae > Pedetes > Pedetes capensis. The sequence goes on from VMDO01031922.1 coordinate 12,574, forward strand.
GCAAGCTAAAATGAACTGGCATGGGCCATTTTGAATCAGATAATCATGTAGTCTACTAAGCTGGGGATGACAAATTAAAGAGGGGTTTAAATGGGGTTGCATTCATCATCAAAAAAGACATCTCAAGATCTATCATGAAGTACAATGCTATTAGTGATAGAATAATACCCATATGCCTACAAGGAAGGCCAGTTAATATGACTATTATTCACATTTACCCACCTACCACTAAGGCCACAAATAAAGACAGGGAAGATTTTTACCAGGTTCTGCAATCTGAAATAGATGGAACATGCAAACAGGATGTACTGATAATCACTGGTGTCCGAATGCAAAAGTTGGAAATAAAGAAGAAAGCTAAGAAGTTGGAAAATATGGCCATGGTGATGGAAATGATCCTGGAGATCGCATGACAGAATTTTGTCAGACCAATGACCTTTTCCTTGCAAATACATGTTTTCACCAACATAAATGGTGACTATAAACATGGACTTCACCACATGGAACGTACAGGAACCAAATCAACTACATTTGTGGAAAGACACAATGAAAAAGCTCTATATCAAATGTCAGAGCAAGACCAGATGATGATCATCAACTTCTCATATGCAGATCCAAACTGACACTGAAGAAAATTAGAGGAAGAGTATGAGAGCCAAGGTATGACCCTGAGTATATCCCACCTGAGTTCAGAGACCATCTCAAGAACAGGTGATGTATTAGACGATGCATTAGAACAGATGCATAATGAGGAACAGGAGAATTACTGTAATTGATAAAGACAAGTCCAAAAATGATGAACTGCAAAGAGAAAATCTCCTGTGTCCTGGACGGTACCGCCCTGCTGGAAGAGGACATTGCATCCATGGGCTGCATCTTCCCTGGGGACGAGCTGGGCTCCTGGCACATTCTGATTCCTCAGGGTGTCTGCGAGGGACATGTGGGAAGCAGGACCCCCAGACAGTGCCTGATCCAGCCGCAGGCCCCATGACCAGGCAGTGCAGGAAAGTGAAATCCTCAGGTCTTGGGCCAGCCCCAAGCCCCACCTTGGACCACTTACTGCAGAGGGTGGCCCTGCGCTGCCTCCACTCAGACCATCACACAAGACCTCTGGCCTCATCCCCGCCCCACTGCTGAGGCCCAGGTCCCTGGGTTCTCCATTCTTTCACTTTCTACCCAATGAGTATTTAAACACAATCCCGACCAAGTGTGGAAACTCCCTCTTCTGTTATTTTCTCCTACTTTATTAATAAAAATGCTCTACTTATAAACATTTCCATCTATAAATATAGGCCAAAAAAAAAAATTCCTTGGTTCTTAAAGGCACCTCGTCCTTATTGTGGTTTTAATTTTTAGAAAATAGGCAAATAAAGGGAAACAGAGAATACGCTAATTAATCTTCCCAAAGGCAGAAGACTGGATTCATTTTGTAGCTGGGGTGGCAAAGTGCAGAATGTGCCAGTGATGGTGGCCGTACCCTTCACACGGCCTGCCGAGTTCGCACTCTGTTTCCACGGGGCTCCTTCTCTTGGTGCCTCATCTCTCCCTCCTGTTGTGCCCTTTAGAAATGACACGGTGGCGTCTGCCAGCCCCGCTCCTACACGGAGCCACACGGGTGTCTTCACAGAGCCTTCCACGGAGTCTGAAGTTTCAGTAAACAAGGATGAGCCCGGAGCTGCAGAGCGCACGCACCTGTCAGCGCGCACCTGACTGCATCTGGAGCTCAGGACAGACTCCCAGCTACCCAATAGAGTCTCAGCCACCCGGCTGTCTGCAACGCAGCCGCTTCCTGCTGTCTGGGGCTGCCTCTCAGCCCACGCCTCGGCCCCCTCTGCAGAGCTGCCTGGGCGCACATCAGCCGGGAGAGCTACAGGTGCGGGCTGGTGCCCCGCGAGTCCTCGGATGTGTCAGCAGAGGCAAGGTACATCCGCAGAGACCTGCCAGGCCACAGGGTTTGACACCTGACACGTAGCCTCGGCCGGATCGGCCAGGGTCGTAAAACGCTTCATTTTCCAACCCCCTGGCTGTTCCCTCTCCCCTCTTACTGCCAGGCTTGTCCACAACTGACATCACATGCGGACGGGGACAGACTTCAGCTGTCAGCTCAATGGTGCAGAAATGTGCTCACCAAAAAGAAAAAAAAAAAAACCTGTCAACTTGCTGGTAGGACAGGAAATGCTAGTTTCTTGATGGAAAACAGTACCCACAGAAGGAGTGGGTTTGTGCAGGTAAATTCACCTATTAAGCCTGCTCCCTGGGGCCTGCTCTTTTCCCTGGGTGAGGACAGACAGACCGCCGGGAGTGGACATCAGGAGAAACTGAGGCTGGCAAACTCCTCATCCATCTGTCCCCGGGGGGCTCTGGAAGAGGTTGCAGCCCCCAGTGGGGCTCAGGCCAGGCTTGACTCACAGCAGAGCATTGGCAAAGGCAGCCCAAGGCCACCCGTTACCCCAAGTTCCGGCTGAGCAGCTTAGCCTGCGGGGCAGAGCGTGACAGGGTCGCCGGCAGAGCAGAGGCTGCGGAGAACAAAAGGCATCTGGGGGCGCTTTTCATCCTTTCCACTGGGGATAGAGAGCAACTAGGAGGAAGACAACAGAGGGGACAAAACAAACAGAAAAAAGAAAGAGGCAAATTGCTGAGACCCAGGAGAGACAGGTGCAAATCAATTATCCTACAAAGCAGGGTACACTGAAGCCACCGAAGAGGACCAGGCGCTTGCATTGTGTTAAAATAATGCTGAGGTCACAGAGCCTTCGGCCGCAGACCTGTGGCTGTGCCTCTCCTCCGTGATGTGGGTGATGTGGGTTCGCGCCTCTTGCAGACTGTGGAGCGAGGCTGGCTTGAGCCCTGGGCAGAGACCACTGGGGCCGGGTGGGGTTGAGCTCCTCCCCCACACCACAGCAGATGAGGTGTGAGGGCCCAGAGGGGCCCTGCGTGGAGGCTGAGCCACGGATTCCGCTCACCCGTGTGAGCTGCTCCACCACTGGCACCAAGACCATGGAGACAACAATGGAAACCAAACCCTCAAGTCAGCCGTGAAGCGTGAGGAAGGAAACTTTCTAGAATGGCCACTTCTATAGAGGCATAAAGGGGTTATTTTGAAAAGGACAAGGGCTTTTGCTGGGCGCGGTGGCACACACCTGTCATCCCAGTGGCTGGGGAGGCAGAGGCAGGAGGATAGCAAGTTCGAGACCAGAGGCAGTCTGTGTAACTTAGCGAGACCCTGTCTCAAAAAAGTAAAAAATGGGTTGGGGGGTGCAGCTCAGTGGTCCAGCACTTGCAGAGCATGCAGGCGTGAGGCCCTGGGTCCAACCCTCAGTACCACCCAAAAAAAAAAAGGACACCGGTTTTCTTTCTTGGGCTGCAAGTGAGGACAGTAGCAACTGGACAGGCACTGATGGCCTCCCACAGAGACACAAGGTCACTTCTTGGCTATGAAAAGCAGGGGTGAAGTTCTAGACTGCACAAATGACTTCTAATTTTTAACTTCCAAACTGAGCCCTTACTAATGTTTAAGACAACACTACCAGATCATTTTTGGAAATGAAAGATTTTAATAGACTTTTTCTCTGTTTGTAAAGAAAATATAAGCTGCAGACTCTTCTACTATGTAGTTTTTGTTGTTGTTGTTAGGTGCCATCGAGTCGAGTCTGACTCATAGCGACCCTATGTACAGCAAATCGAAACACTTGCCGATTCTGTGCCAGGCACAGGATCTTATTTATGCTTAAGCATTGTTGCAGGCACTGTGTCAGTCCATCTGGTGGAGGGTTTTCCTCTTTTGCATTGACCTGCTACTCTCCCAAACATGATGTCCTTCTCCAGGGATTGATCTCTCCTGACTACATGTCTGAAATATGTAAGACGCAGTCTGGCCATTCTTGCTTCCAAGGAGCACTCTGGTTGCACTTCTTCTAGGATAGATCTGTTGGTTCTTTTGGCAGTCCATGGTATATTCAATAGACGTCTCCAGCACCACAATTCAAAAGCATCGATTCTTTTCCTGTTTCCCTTTTCAGTGTCCAGCTTTCACAACCATATGTAGTTTTTAGGGTTTTTTTTGTTTTGTTTTTTTGTTTTTTTGTTTTTTTAACAACTTCGTCATTGAGACTGCAGAAAATGCTGTCTCTCTCCCTAAGGCATTGCTCGGCTCTGCTCCAGTGGGGACAGGGGATGACGGGGTTCACTCAATGAGTGACATACCAATTCCGCATCCCTGACACACTGGCCCTGCTCTGTGCTGTGCAGGATGTCTCCGGCCCTCTGCGGCGTTATTGTTCAGCATGGAGCTGGTGTACGGATAACGGTGGCCCTGTCACAAGTTCTGAATAGCTCCCAGCTAATTGCTGACCCGAACAGGCCCAATTAGCTGCTACATGCTCAGCAAGGGGCCCCTGGGACCCATCCTTTCTCTCGGGCGCATTGTGAAACCCGCCCCGCACTGCCACCTTAGCTGTGGGCTTTGTAGTGGCTTTTGTGCACATCAGAGGTTTGCTGAAAGAATGACCGGTGGAACCACAGGCCTGTGTTGCACATCACAGACACACAGGCGCTGAGCACTGTGGCGGCGAGGGGGCCCACAGTGGCCATTCCGTGCAGGTCTCCACGTGGGGCCCTGAGTGCCACAGTTTGATGAAATAATCCCAAGCATTTAGTTCCGATAAACTCCCCAGTGATCAGCACTAGTCACAGGACACCCAAGGCTCCCTGGGTGACACGGGGATGTGTGGGTAGAGGTGTCCTTGGCGTCTCCCCACCTGTCCAACATCAGCACCCACTTACGCACCAGCACACACACGGGGTACTCCTCCTCCAAAAACAAAACTTGCTCTTCTCCTGGAACTCATCCTGGGTCACATGAGGCAATGCAGGAAACAGACGGCAGAAAGGGAGAGACAAAACCTCACCCCCAGCCTCCCTAACATGGGACTTCCAATGCCTGGAATTGTCTTCTGTATTGTTGTTGTCATTGTTAGGTGCCATCAGGTCGGGTCCAACTCATAGTGACCCTATGTACAACAGAACGAAACACTTCTTGATTGTATGCCAGGTACATGATCTTTTTTCATGTTTAAGCCCATTGTTGCCGACACTGTGTCAATCCATCTAGTTGAGGGTCTTCCTTTTTTTCATTGATTTGCCACTCTCCCAACATGATGTCCTTCTCCAGGATTGGTCCCTCCTGACAACATGTCCAAAATACGTAAGACACAATCTAGCCATCCTTGCCTCCAAGGAGCACTCTTGTTGCACTTCTTCAAGGTGCCTCATACATACCTGATGGATATTAGATAATAGTGCACCAGGCACTGTGGTTTATTCCTGTACTCTAATACTTTTAGACTCTTATATAGTTTCTCATGTATTTTGCCATCAAGAACGCTATTGCAGATAAAACATTTCCCATATTTTGGAGTAATTTTCTTGGGCTTTACTTCTAAAAAAATATTAGGTCAAATTTTGGCTTAACTAAAATTTGGCCAAAGGGCACTGAATCAAAGGATTTTAATACATATTGCCAAGTCATTTTCCAACAGAATTGACACATCTTTTTTTCTGCCAGCAAGCAGTGGATTATCATTTGGGGAAATATTTATAAAATTGTATTAGATTTGTTATTGTGGTTGAACTTGCTCCCTAACTTAGGTCATAAGTAAGATGTGAGAACTTTCTTTCCTTTTTTTTTAGTGGTACTGGGGGTTGAACCCAGGGCCTCACGCTTGCATGCTCTGCAAGTGCTGGACCACTGAGCTGCACCCTCAGTCCATTTTTTTTTTATTATTTATTTACTTTTTTAAGACAGGATCTCCCTAAATTACACAGACTGCCTTTGGTATGGAACTTGCGATTCTCCTGCCTCTGCCACCCGAGTCACTGGGATTACAGGCAGGTGCCACTGTGCCAGGAAAGATGGGAGAATTTTCTCTTCACATACTTAACCCTATATATTTGGTGGCTTTTATAATGGAGTGCAAAATTTCTTTACATAGTATAAATATTTCTCTTTTGCTTCTATTAAACACTTTGAGGAGTTTCACTCAGTGTTGGATTCTTTTAGGACATGTTGGTGACTTTTACATTTTTAGGCTGTCAAATCTATTCTCTAATTTATTCCTTTGCTTTTGTTGTTTGTTATTGTTGGGTGCCCTCTGATCCCCAGCACCACAAAAATGGAAGAAGGACATGGCAATCCTCTCCTGAAGCAATTGAAAACCTCTGCTTTTAGGCCTAATAAAAATTTCCACATCAAGATATCAGATACATCCTAATTTATACTTCATTCTAGTGGCTCCTTGGTTTTATGTATTTGTTTACCTTTTTACATATTCTGGAATTCATTTTGTTATACACTGTTTGGTGAAGAAATGATTTGTTTTCTAAATTGTTGTTATTAGGTGTCATTAAGTCAGGCAGCAACCCTGTGTACAACAAAAGGAAACACTCCCCAACACCGTACCATGCCTGGCACTATTGTCAGTGCTTCTCTGCTATTCACAAGGTTTTCAATGGCTGATTGTTTTTTGCGAGTAGGCTGCTAAGTCCTCCTCCCAAGTCTACAGCACTTGGTATTCCCAGGTGGTCTCCCCTCCAAGTACTAACCAGGCCCAACCCTGCTTAGCTTCTGAGATCTGACAGGATCCGACATCACAGGGGCACCACTACAGGCATTTTCAACACTTACTGATGAAGATCAAAGATCATAGCCTTCAATATGGGTTACGACTAAACATCAACGAAACAAAAATCCTTACAACTGGGTCAGCACGCAACTTCACAATAAATGGAGAAAAGATTGAGGTTGTCCAAGATTTTGCTTTGCTTGGCTCTATAATCAACACCCGTGGAAGCAGTAGTCAAGAAATCAAAAGACGCATTGCTGTAGGAAAAGCTGTGGCAAAAGATCTCTTTAGAGTATTGAAAAGCAAAGATGTCACATTGAAGACGAAGGTGCGTCTGACTCATGCCATGGTATTTTCAGTGGCATCATATGGTTGTGAAAGCTGGACATTGAACAAG
>VMDO01031923.1:0-19544 GCA_007922755.1 Pedetes capensis
TTTTTTATTGCTGAGTAGTATTCCATTGTGTATATGTACCATAGTTTTTTTATCCATTCTTCTGTTGAACAGAACTTTGGTTGATTCCATATCAAGTCAAGGTATATGGTTCTATGATTGAGGATTGGTAGTGTTTACTAAATACTAACCTGTAAGAAGGACTGCAGTTTGATCTATTTTATTATATTCTTGTACTGACAATTGACTCCAAGGATATAATTTATTGTTTGACCTTGGAGTATCTTAAATTATCAGTGGATAGCTAAACTCACTTAGAGAGTACAAGTTTGGGGGAGGTTACAGATGAGTGTGTTGAGGAGATGGGGATGTGTGTGTTGGGGAGGCAGGGGCTGTGTGTTATCAGATTCTGCAAGGCTTACATAGGATTACTGCTGTCACAGCTACAGGTTTTTGAGATGAGAACTAGCAAGGTCACACAGGAGGAGTCCAGTGGTTTGGCCCCATACCTGGGCTAGCAGGGGCTTGGGTCCTAAGAGCAGTTAGCCACAGGAAATGGGTACATGGGTGGGAGGCTGCACTTAGCAGGCTGCTGTCCAACCCTTGTAAATGTTGATACTGATTCACATTTGCTGATAGATCCTGGACGCTGTTGCTATTAACAGTGCCATGAACCAGTTGGCACCTTATAGCTAGCTTAGAGCTTGCCTGGCTTAGAAGTTCTATGCCTTAGGAAGCCCCTCTTCGTCCCCTGCAGATCTGGATCTCTGGCCATCCCAGGTACAGATGTGCGCACATGGCTTTGTAATACTGGAGGTTTGAACTCAAGGCCTCATGCATGGTAGGCAAGTGCTCTACCATTGAGCTATACCCTCAGTCCCTCTGCTCCCCCCTTTATTTTGATACAGGATCTCACTAAATTGCACAGGCTGGATTTGAATTCAAAATTCTCCAGGATCAGCCTCCTGAGTTGCTGGGGTTACAGGTGTGCCAAGCTTGGGTCACGCTTGGCATGACTCTAGAATTCTTTTAAAGGGGGTTCTCACTGTTGCGTTCTTCAGGTTGAATGGAAAGGTTCTTTCCATGTTTACTGCTCTGCTTTACTCCTTTTGGGGAATGCAGTAGAATAGAGATTGGGAATGATGATCCTTTTTAGAGAAAGGCTGCACTAAGTAATAAATGACAGGTATGGGTTTGGGATGGAATGGCTGACTAAGCTGTGTGGTGATTGTATAGAACTCCAGTTGCTCACAGATTGGAATTGAGTCAGAAAAATAGTGATTTTCCTTATCAGAAAAACTTCATCAGTATATACTTCAAGTCTTCTTCAGTTTGAGCAAGGAAAGTTGTGTCATCTGCATAACACATGTTAATGAAAATTCCTCCAATCTTGATGCCACATTCTTTTTCATAAAGTCCAGTTTCTCAGACTATTTGCTCAGCATAGAGATTAAAGGATATAGTGCAAGAATACAGCCCTGATGCACACCATTCTTGACTTTAAACCAGGTAGTGTTTCCTTGTTTTGTTCAAATCACTGCCTCCTAGTCCATGGTACAGACTGCTCAAGAGTACAATTAAGTGCACTGGTGTTCCCATTCTTTGCAATGTTATACATATTTGACAACAGCAATGATATCCCTGATTCCATGCCTTCTTCTGAATCTGGCTTGATTTTTCTGGCAGTCCCTGACTATAAACTACTACAATCATTTCTGAATGATCTTTGTTGTTGTTGTTGTTGTTAGGTGCCGTCGAGTCGGTATCCGACTCATAGCGACCCTCTGTACAACAGGGGAAACACTATTGTCAGTGCTTCGCTGCTGTTCATAGGGTTTTCAACGGCAGATTGATTTTTTGGGAGGGGGCTGCCAGGTCCTTCTCCCAAGCCTGCAGCTTCTGGTGTTCCCAGGCGGTCTCCCATCCAGGTACTAACCAGACCCGACCCTGCTTAGCTTCCGAGATCTGACGGGATAGGATGCCACAGGGCTACGGCTGCAGGCGAATGATCTTTAGGAAAATTTTACTTGTGTGAGATATTAATGATATCCTTTGATAATTTCTGCATTCCATTGTATCCCCTTTTTTAGGAATAGGGACAAATATGGATCTCTTCCAGTCAGTAGACCACATAGCTGTTTTGAAAATCTCTTGGCATAGACAAGTGAGCACTTCCAGTGCTGCATGTTTGTTGAAACATCTCTATTGGTATTCCATCAATTCCTGAAGCCTTGTGTTTTGCCAATTCCTTCAAGGGAGCTTCCACTGAGATACCCAAACTGACCAGATGCCTGAGTGACCCCATCTTATCCTAGACTCAGGGCAGATTGGAAATTAAATTGTGCTTACAGGCCCCAGAGTTCAGGTCAGGTAGAGAGAATGAAGAGAACTCTAAAAGAGACCCTTACTAAATTAACCATGGAGACTGGTGGAGATTGGGTGACTCTCCTTCCCTTTGCCCTATATAGGGTACAAAATACTTCCTATATTCTGGGATTTACTCCTTATGAAATAATGTTTGCTAGACCACCCCCTATTCTTCCCAATTTAAAGGCTGAACTGGTTGCTGAATTTGAAGATAGTCAATTACTGAACTCTCTTAAACCTCTTTCCCAAGTCCAAAAATACATCTGGCCCCATCTTAGAGCTGTTTATGAGACTAAGCCACACCTACTCTTCATCCCTACCAGCCCAGAGACTGGGTTTATGTCAGATGACACCACCATGAGACCCTGCAAGCTCGCTGGAAGGGCCCTTATATCATAATACTGACCACCCCCACTGCCATCAAGGTCAACAGGATTGCCACATGGATTCATCATTCCCACGCCTGACCAGCGGACCCACATGCTGTTCTGCAGGACTACTGCCAACAATGGAAATCCAGCCCCAATCCCAAAAATCCTTTGAAACTCAAGCTTCAGCAGGTTGGATCTTAGTCACCTCACTCACGGTATGTACTGTTACAGCCAATCCCCATCAGCCCTTAAACCTGACTTGGGAAATTATAAATACTGCTACTGGGGACCTACTTAACTCCACCACTAAGCTGGCCCCCCTTAATACCTGGTTCCCTGATCTAACCTTTGACCTTTGTGACTTGGTTGGAGAGGGCTGGGACCATGATGGACAGTCAGGCCAGAAATATGGTTGTAAGTTTCCTGGCTGGGGGTATTGGTCTGGCTTACGAAACTATTACTTTTATGTCTGCCCAGGACATGTGCGTGACAAATCTTGGCAACAAAAATGTGGGGGACCCCAAGATTTCTTCTGTGCAGCATGGGGTTGTGAGACAACCAGGTATCTTTCTTGGACTCCCACTAGAAAAGGAGACCTAATGACAGTCAGAGCAGGAGATTCTCGCTCCCTAGGGACAGGGTATATACGAGGCATAGGAATAGGTGGACCATGTCACCAGCTCCCAACTCCCCTAGGGACCCCAGAGGGAAAAGGTAACTCTATCAAGATCCAATTCACCGATCCTGGAAAGATAGTTAACTGGGAAACAGGCAAGGCATGGGAATTACAATTATATGCGACTGGATATGATGCCGGAATACTCTTTACTATCTGGCTCCGATCCAGGGTCCCCATCCAAACAGATCCAGTTGCTATTGGGCCTAACCTAGTACTGGTGCCTAAAAGCCCATCGGTAGCCCTCCCAGCTCTTAAGGACACAGCCTTTCCGGACCTTGATTCATTTACTGTGGCCACTACCACTCCAATTCTTGTCCAAGGCCCACAGGCGAAACATCCCATTTGGGAGCTAATCAAAAAGACTTATTCAGTCATAAATGCCTCCCTGCCAGACCTAACTAAAAAATGTTGGCTATGTTTGAGCCCTTAGCCCCCTTTCTATGAGGGCATTGCTATGCTTGGTAACTTCACAAGCCTATCAGCAGAAACAGGATCATCTACCTGTTGTTGGGACACCCCTGGCAACATTACTCTGCCTGAGGTTTCTGGTGCAGGCTCTTGTCTGATATCCTGCCAGGGAGCTCAGCTTCCCTGAGGACTATGTAACCAAACCTATACTAATATAGTCAATGGTTCTTATTACTCAGCACATTCAGGATGGTGGGCATATACTACTGGGGTTACCCCATGCGTCCATGGGATAGTACTAAATTCTGCTAAAGGGTTTTGTGTCATGGTACAATTGTTCCCGAAGATTATTTACTATGATGAAGCCCAAATGGAAATAGCCTTCTCTCCTTACCCTAACAGAGGTAAATGAGCTATAGGGGTGGCAGCTGTACTGTTGTCCTCTCTGGTGGGGCTGGGAATCGCAAGAGCAACTGGTGTTGGCACCTCGGCCCTCATTCTTCAAGATAAAAATTATAATTCCCTAAAAATAGCCATAGAAGCTGATTTAAAAGATATAGAAACATCTATTACCAAATTAGAGGGATCTCTCTCCTCTTTAGTTGAATTTTCCTCCAGAATAGACGGGGACTAGACCTCCTATTCATGCAACAAGGTGGTTTAGGTGCAGCACTAGGAGAGGAATGCTGTTTCTGTGTAAATCATTCTGGGGTGATAAAAACTCTATGGCCCAACTCAGGAAGAGAATAAAGGAAAGACAAACTGAGGAGGCTGGATGGTATGTAGAAATGTTTAATTGGTCTCTATGGTTAACGAATCTGATTTCTGCCTTGACTGGTCCTCTCATAATATTACTATTGTTACTAACCTTTGGTCCCTGCATCATCAATAAGCTAACGGCTTTTGTTAAAGAAAGAGTGAGCACAGTACAATTAGTGGTTCTCAAACCTCAGTATCAGCCATTAGACACTCTCACCAGAGAGCCTCCTTTCTCTGGAGACCCCTGATTGCACTTGAACAAGTTATAGAAGTTATAGAAGAGGAGGGAATAAGATACCCAAACTGACCAGATGCCTGAGTGACCCTGTCATATCCTAGACACTATCTCCGAGGCACCATTGTATAAATTCCTTCCTTAGGCCATGACCCCAGACCACCATAAATCTCAGAAAAAAACTCAGAGCAGAGCACTCTGAGACAGATCAAAGAGTGGCAGATGCAGGCAACAATTACTGAGAAATCCCAGACTCTCAGATAGAACAGATAACTTTCCTGAGCAACCAGGTGACTCCCCCAGCCAACCCATAATCACCAGCCCATCTTAGTTCAAAGGATTGACCAATCCTGCACCCCTCCTTACTTCTACCTGTAACTCTCAATAAAAACCCTCACCAGCAGCGAGTTGGGGTCAGACACTAAACCGCTGCCTTGGTGAAGTTCGGCGCCCTCAAGCTGGAGTTTTAATAAAGGCTCTTTGCTTTTGCATGCAACTTCGGACTCCCTGGTGATCTTTGGGGAACTTTGTGATCTGGGCATAACACCACTTCTTAGGTTAGTACCATGGGTTTCTGAAATATGGTACTTCTTGAAATGTGGGTCATCCTTCAATTCTTTTTGGTATAATAACTTTGTGTTTTCCTTCCATCTTTAGATGTCTGCTGCATCATGTAATATTTTGCCTATAGAGTCATTCATTATTGCCACTTGAGGCTTGAATGTATCTACAATTCTTTAAGGTAGAGAAAAACAATGTGTTCTTCCCTTTGGCTTTCTATTTCCAGCTCTGTGCCCATATCATTATATGTGGTACAGCATTGTCATTTTTAGGGACTCTTTGAAACCTTCTCTTTAGGTCTTTAACTTCATCATGTCTTTCCTTTACATTAACTGCTCAACCTTAAAAGACAAGCTTCAAAGTCTCTTTTGTCATGTATTGGGTCTTTTACTCCTGCCTTTATAATACCCTTTTGCTTTCCTCATGAATGCTGTCTTTGTCATGCTCAAACTCACCTGGTCATCACTACAGCCAATCCAAACCTTTGACCCTGTTTTAGTGGTAACTTGCCTTTCAGTAACTGGGCTAAAAAGATTTTCATTACATTGCTTTCCCCACATGGTAGTGACAGATGGTCACTGCAGCCATTGCCTTATAAACTTGTTCCCATAGAGCTATCACTAATAAAACTAAATCTTAGATCTAACTCACAAAACATAGTCACCCACCCTGGTCCATGTAGTAGTATCCAGTGGTCTTAATGGTGGTGACCTAGTTTTTCATGTGGGCATACATACCACATCTGGCCTTGGTAAAATCCTAGTCTCCTTCTCATGGCCTACCACCTCTCTATCGTATTGAAAACTGCCCTCGGGCCATTGTCCAGGTTCTTCTGACACAACCCGTTGCTGTGGTCCCCATCAAAGCCACATATTCACATCTGGCTGTGCCCACTTAGGCTATATTGATCTTCACAATTCATGGCTTTGTGCATGACCCCAGGGAGTTAACCATTTTATTCCAGCCACCTGTCACTTGGCCTTTGGACGAAAGAACTGGGCTGTATCTCCATCCCATGTCGTGCCACAACCCCTCCCGAAAGCACACAGACTCTCACCCAGTTAGGAATAACATATCTAGTCATAGGTCCAGGTCCCCAAGTCTCCCACCCCATAGGGACTACAGGCCTGTATGACCCTGTCCATCTGAAATTATGCCCCCACCCATTTAGCAATGCCAAGGGCATGGCCTGTCATGTGACCTCATGCCTCCAAATTTGTTAATGTCCTGGCCTTCATCCCATGGCTGAGGGCATGGTCCCATTCACTGACATCTACCCATGCCAGGGCCCTTGCCCAGGATCTCTTCCTGGTGTATGCCCTTGCCCTCAGTACATCACTCCATTGTCATTCATTCCCAAACCTCCCAATACTGGGCCCACCATGCAAAGATTTAGTCACCAGTTGCTCCTGCTTCTGGTTGTGCCCCATGCTTGGTTCAAGTTGACATCACTCCTGGCTTTCTTTCCTCAGTGTTGGACTGCATAGAATGTCCATTAGGTCTTCCACTGCCATGAAGGCCATATATTCCACCAACTCTTCTGGTGACCCCATTGTCTGGTCCTATGTGTTGGAACAAACCTGTGTGTGTTAACTTTCTGTGTCTCCTAAAGTGGCACTCCCCATGGCCTTATTGACCCAGAAGTAATGCCAGTCCTGGCTTGCACCACTTGGCCTCCCCCACTAGGCTTTGGCCCTGCTGATTCCACTCCAACCTGTCCCTGCTGGCCAGAGCTCCTTGTGTGAAACTCTAGGTCAACACTTATCTTGTGCCATCATTTCCAGGTTCCATTAGCCACTCTCCCAACCTGCCATAGTTATATCTCTCCTGTCAGTGACCATGCATAAAAGCATTTGGGTTGCAAGACTTATGCTCATTTACCTGTGGTTGTCCCGACCATTGTCTTACCAACTGGTTCCCATTCATCTGCCTCCAATCAACCCATGTTCCTCAGGAGTCCTAGTTACCCACTCCTGTCCATTTGGCAGCATCCAATGGTCTTAATGGTGCTGACATTTTTTTCCATGTGCTCTTACAAACCACGTAAGGATGTAGTCACATCCTGGCTGCCTTCTCTTGGCTCCGCACCTACATATTGTATTGACCCACTGCGCTCCTGTCCCTACCCAGATCCCTCAGACAAGACTCATTTGTGTGGTCCTCATGCAATGGCACTTGTTCAACACCCAGACCGTGCTGATTTAGCCAGCCCGCATGAGGTTCTTAATCATTTTGGGCTGGCCACCTGCCAATTGGCCTTTAGATCCTGGGCCTTGCCCCATTCCCATTCCTCTCCCCTAGCTGTCCACTGCCCCCCCTGCCACAGAAACCTTGACCTGATATTTCCCGTGCTGGGTTTATCATACCTGTTCATGGGTGAAGTCCTATGTCTAGGGCCCTGGAGGTCTATAGGCCTGTATGTGCCAGTCCATCTGAAATTATGCCAGTCTAGGACATGGTCTTTCTTGTATCTTCATGCCTGCAGCCTTGACAATATAATGTCCTTCATCCTGTGGCTGAGGTGCCCATCTCCTTCACTTACCCCTGTCCCTGTCCCTGTCCCAGCCCACGCCCTGTCCCTCACCCTCAGGTACACATCCCTACCCCAAATCACTGAGCTGTCATTCCTTCCCCAACTTTCCAGTTTTGGCCCATCATACATAGCTTTAGTCACCAGCTGGTCCTGATTCAGGTTTTGCCCCCATACTTGTTGCAAGATGACATCACCCCTGGCCTTGCTGCCTCAGTGTTTTACTGAATAGTATGTCCATAAGAACTTACACTCCCAGGCCGGACACAAAGTCCACCAAGTCTTCTCGTGTCTTCACTATCTGGTCCTATGTGTTGGAACTAATGTCTGTGTGTTAACCACCTGTGCCTATTAACTTTGCATTCCCCATGGCCTCATATCTCAGGAGTAATGCCAGTCCTGGTCTTCAGCTCTTGGCTTCCACCTCTAGGCTTTATCTCTGCCCACTTCTCACAGGCATGGCCCTGGTAGCAGTGCTCCCTTGTGGAGCCCCAGGCCAAGAAGTGTCTTGTGCCATCACTACCACCAGGTACCATGAGCTGCTCTCCCAGGCTCCCATAGGGATATCTTGCCAGTGAGAGAGCATGCATAAAATCATGTGGGTTGCATGGCTTGGCGTACCTCTCACTTACTTATGGTTGTCCCAGCCATTGCCTTACCAAATGGCTCACATCCATCTACCTCCTATCAACCCATGTCCCTCAGAGGCCCTAACTACCTGCCCCTGTCCATGAGACAGCATCCAGTGGTCTTAATGGTGCTGATGTTGTTTTCATTGTGGTTTTACTTACCATGCCAGGACCTGGTCACATTCAATTGCCTTCTCTTGATTCCACACCTGCATATTGTATTGACTCACTGCCCTCCTGTTCCTGCCCAGATCCCTCAGTCATGACCCATTGCTGTGGTCCCTGTGAAGGCCACTTGTTCAATACCCAACCCATGCTGACTTGGCCAGGGCACATTGGTCTTCAGTACCTCTTGGCTTTGACCTGGCCATTAGGTTCTTAACCCTGTTGTCCTGGCCACATGCCAATGGCCTTCAAAGCCTGGGCCATGCCCCAACCTCATTCCTCTCCCCAAGCTGTCCACACCCACACCCAGATCTTGACCTGATATTTCGCCTGCGGGGCTTATCATATCTGTTCATGAGTCAAGTCCTTTGTCTGTGGCCCCTGAAGGCTATAGGCCTATATGCGCCTGTTCCCCTGAAATTATACCCGTCTATTGCATGGCCTGTCTTTTGACATCATGCCTGCAGCATTAATATTGTACTGGCCTTCATCCTGTGGCTGAGGTGCCAGTCTTGTTCAGTTGCCCCTACCTGCGCCTCTGCCCATCCCCCTGCCCTTGGCCCTGCCCATGCCCCTGCTCCTGCCCAAGCTCCTGCCCCTACCTTAACCCTCACCCCAGCCCATGGACATTGCTTTCAGATCCACTTCCCTCCTCTGACATGCTCAGCCTTCAATGCTTCCCCAATTTCCCAGTTTTGGCCCACCATACATAGCTTTAGTCACTAGTTGTCTTTGCTTCAGGTTTTGCCCCCATACTTGTTGCAAGTTGACCTCACCCCTGGCCTTGCTGCCTCAGTGTTACACTGCATAATGTGTCCATAACAGCTTACGCTCCCATGCTGGCCATGCAGTCCACTAAGTGTTCTCGTATCTTCACAATCGGGTCCTATGTGTTGGAACTAGTTTCTGTGTGTTAACCTCCTGTGTCTCTTAGTGTATCATTCCCCACGGCCTCCTTTACCAGGAGGTATGCCAGCCGTGGCCTTCAACTCTTGGATTACTCTTCTAGACTTTGTCCCTGCCCACTCCTGACCAGCCTGTCTCTGGTGGCCAAAGACCCCTGTGGAGCCTAAGCCAACACGAGTCTTGTGCCATCACTACCACCAGGTTCCAAGAGCCGCTCTCCCAGCTTGCCTTAGTGATATGTTGCCTGTCAATGAGCGTGCATAAAAGCATTTGGGTTGCATGGCTTGGCGAACCCTTCACTTACTTATGGTTGTCCAGGCCATTGGCTCACCAACTGGTCCCATCCATCTGCCTCCATTCAACCCAAGTCCTTCAGAGGCCGTATTTACGTGCACCTTCCATGAGGCAAAGTCCAATGGTCTTCATGGAGCTGTTGTAGTTTTCTTTGTGGTCTTCCATATCATGCCAGCACATGGTCACATGAAGTCTGCCTTCTCTTTAGTCCCCACCCATGTATTGTATTGACTCACTGCCTTCCTGTCCCTGCCCAGATCCCTCAGACACAACCCATTGCTGTGGTCCCCTTGCCATGCTGATGTAGTCAGACCTCATTGGTCTTCAAGACCTCTTGCGTTTCATACAGACATTAAGTTCTCAACCATTTTGGCCCAGCCACCTGCCAATTGTCCTTTAGATCTAGGCCATGCCCCCATCCATTCCTTTCCCCTAGCTGTCCAACCCCTCACTGAGACTGTGACCTGATGTATCCTGTGCTGAGTTTATCATACCTCTACATGGGTCAAATCGTGTATATGAGGCCCCAGAGGGGTATAGGCTTGTATGAACCTGTCCACCTGAAATTGTGCCAGTCTAGGGCATGGCTTTCTAGTCTCATCTTGCCTGCAGCCTTGATAATGTAGTTGCCTTCATCCTGTGGTTGAGGTGCTGGTCCTGTTCACTTGCCACTGTGCCTACCCTAGCCCGTGCCCCTGTCCCTGTCCCTGTCCCGACCCTCTCCCCAGCCCTCACCCTGAGATCCACATCCCTCCCCCTGACCCACTCACTCTTCGTTCCTCCCAGACTTCCCAGTTTTGGCCCACCATATATAGCTTTAGTCACCAGTTGCTCCTGCCTCAGGTTTTGCCCCCATACTTGCTGCAAGTTGACATCATCCTTGGCCTTGCTGCCTCACTGTTGCACTGCATAGTGTGTCCATAAAACTTCGCTCCCTGGCTGGCCATGCAGTCCACCAAGTGTTCTCATGTCTTCACTATCTGGTCCTATGTGTTGGAATGAACATCTCTGTGTTAACCTCTTGTGTCTGTTAACATGGCATTCCACATTTCCTCAATTCCCAGGAGTAATGCCAGTCCTGGCCTTCAGCTCTTGGCCCCATCCTCTAGACTTTGTCCCTGCCTACTCCCCACCACCCTTCCCCTAGTGGCCACTGCCCTCTTCAGCATGCCCAGGCCAACAGGAGTCCTGTGCCATCTCTTCCACCTTATTCCATGAGCCACTGTCCCAGCCTCCCATAGCAATATCTTGCCTGTTTGTGAGCATGCTTAAAAGCATTTGGGTTACATGGCTTGGAGTATTTGTTTACCTTTGCTTGTGTAGCCCACTGCCTTACCAACTGGTTGCCATCGATCTGCCAGCAATCCACACATGGCCTCACAGGCTGTAGTTTCCCACCCCACTCCAAGTGGCAGCTTCAAGTGGTCTTAACGGTGGTCATTTGGTTTTCCATGTGGTGTTACATACCACTCAGGACTTTGTCACATATGGGCCTTATACCTTTGGGGCTGCACCTGCTGCTTTATTGACCCACTACCCTCCTGTCCCTGCCCAGATACCTCAGATATGAGACACTGTGGTGGTCCCCAAGCAATGCCACTTGTTCAACAATGAAGCCATGCTGATTTAGCCAGCCTGCATTGGTATTCAGGACGTCTTGGCTTTCATCCAGCCATTAGACTCTTAACCATGTTGTCCTGAGCACCTGCCAATTGGCCTTTAGAATGGGGGCCATGCCCCAATCCCATTCCTCTCCCTCAGCTGTCCACCCGCATTCCCAGACCTTGACCTGTTGTTTTCCCTACTGGGTTTATCATACCTGTTCATGAGTCAAGTCCTTCGTCTGTTACCCCAGAAGGCTATAGGCCTAGATGAGCCTGTACACCTGAAATTATGCCAGTCTAGGGCACGGCCTTCCTTGTGTCAGCACGCCTGCAGCCTTGATATGTGCCAGCCTTTGTTCTGTGCCTGAGGTACCGGTCCAGTTCACTTGCCCCTGCCCCTAACTGTCCCTCACCCTGCCCCTGCCCCTACCCTAACCCCAGCCCCAACCCTCATTTCCACCATTGACTCAGCCACACCCCGGCCCTTGCCCTTGATCCATATCTCTCCCTGACTGACTCAGCCTCATTCCTTCCCCAACTTCCCAATTTCAGACCATCATGCGTAGCAGTAGTCACTAGTTGCTCCTGCTTCAGGTTTTGCCCCATACTTCTTGTAAGTTGACATTACCCCTGGCCTTCTTGCCTTAGTGCTGCACTGCATAGTGTGTCTGTAATAACTTATGCTCCCAGAGCACCACATAGTCCACCAGGTCTTCTCATGTCATCACTATCTGGTGCTATGAGTTGCAACTGATGTCTGTGTGGTAACCTCCTCTGTCTATTAATGTGGCATTCCCAATGGCCTCAATTCCCAGGAGTAATGCCAGCCTTGGTCTTCACCTCTTGGCCTCCACCTCTAGGCTTCGTCCCTGCTCACTCCCCACTTTCCCAGCCCTGGTGGCAAACATCCCCTTGTATATCCCTAGGCTAACAGGAGTCTTGTTCCATTACTTTTACCAGGTTCCATGAACTGCTCTCCCAGCATGCCATGGTGATATCTTGCTTGTCAGTGAGCAAGCATAAAAGCATTTGGGTGGCATGGCTTGCTCTATCTACCACTTACCTATGGTTATCTGGGCCAGTGCCTTACCAATTAGTTTCCACCCATCTGCTTCCAGTCAACCCTTATCCCTCAGAGGCCTTAGTTACCCACCCCTGTCCATGAGGCAATGTCCAATGGTCTTAATGGTGCTAACGTTGTTTTCCATGTGGTCTTCCATACCACACCAGGACCTGGTCACATCCTGTCTGCCTTCTCTTGGCACCACACCTGCATGTTGTATCGACTCACTGCCCTTCTGTCCCTGCCCAGATCCCTCAGCCATGACCCATTGCTGTGGTCCCCATTTAATGCTGCTTATTCAACACCGAGTGTGCGCCCATTAATCAGGCTGCATTTGTCTTCAGGACCTCTTGGCTTTCACATGACCATTAGGTTCTTAACCACTTTTTCCTGGCCACATGCCAATTGGCTTTATACCTTGGGCTGTGCCCCAATCTCATTCCTCTCCCCCAGATGTTCATCCCCACACCCAGGTCTTGACATGTTACCCCTAGTGGGCTTATCATACCTGTTCATGGGTCAAGTCCTTTGTCTGTGCCCCAGAAGCCTATAGACATGTGTGAGCCTGTCTACCTAAATTATGCCAGTCTGGGGCATGGCTTTCTTGTGTCATGATGCCTGTAGCCTTGATAATGTGCTAGACTTTATCCTGTGGCTGAGGTGCTGGTCTCATTCACTTTGTTCTGTCCTTGCTCCTGCCCCAGGTGGAGCACCTGCCTCAGCCCACGACTCATCCCTCACCTGAGATCAATATCCCTCTCCATGACCCACTCTGCCTTCTTTCTATCCCCAACTTCCCAGTTTTGACCCACCATGCACAGCTTCATTCATGAGTTGCTCCTGCTTCAGGTTTTGCCCCCATAATTGTTTCAAGTTGATATCACCCCTGGCCTTGCTGCCTTGTTGCACTTCATAGTGTGTCCATTAGAAGTTACACTCCTAGGCTGTCCATGCAGTCCACCAATCCTCTTGTGTCTTCACTATTTGGTCCTATGTGTTGGAACTAACATCTCTGTGTTAACTTCCTTCCTGTGGCTATTAACGTGGCATTCCCCATGGCCTCCTTTCCCTGGAGAATGCCAGCCCTGGCTTTCACCTCTTTACTCCACCTCTAGGCTTTGTCCCTCCCCACTCCCTACTGGCCTGATCCTGGTTGCCAGTGACCCCTTGTGGAACTCTAAGCCAACAGGAATCTTGTGCCATTACTACAACCAGGTTCTAAGAGCCGCTCTCTGAGCCTGCCTTAGTGATATCTTGCCTGTCAGTGACCAAGCATAAAAGAATTTGGGTGACATGGCTTACCCTACTCATCACTTACCTATGGTTGTCTGGGCCATTGCTTTACCAACTGGTTCCCATCCATCTACCTCCAATCAACCCATATCCCTGAGTTACCCACCCATGTTCATGAGATGGTATCCATTGGTCTTAATGGTACTGACATTGTTTTCCATGTGGTCTTCCATACCACGCCAGGACCTGGTCACATCCTGTCTACCTTCTCTTGGCACCACACCCGCATATTGTGTTGACTCACTGCCCTCCTATCCCTGCCCAGATCCCTCAGATAGGACCCATTGCTGTGGTCCCCACTTATGGCAACTTGTTTAACACCAAGTATGTGCTGATTAATCAGCCTGCATTAGTTTTCAGGACCTCTTGGATTTCACCTGGCCATTAGATTCTTAACCATGTTGTTGTGTGCACCTGCCATTTGGCCTTTAGACCCTGGTCTGTTCCCCAATCCCATTTCTCTCCCTCAGCTGACCACCCCATACCCAGATCAAGACCTGATGTGTCCCCTGGTGGGTTTATCATACCTGTCCATGGGTCAAGTCCTTAGTCTGTGGCTCCGGAAGTCTGTAGGCCTGTATGAGCCTGTCCACCTGAAATTATGCCAATCTAGGGCATGGGTTTTTTGTGTCATTGCGCCTGTAGCCTTGATAATATACTTGCCTTCATCCTGTGACTGAAGTGCTGGTCACATTCACTTGGCCTGCCCCTGCCCCAGCCTATGCCCTAGCCTCAGCACCAGCCCTTGCCATGTCTCCTGCCCAACCCAGCCCTGACCTTTGCCCTGGCTCATGCCCTGGCTCTCATCCTCACATCCATATCCCTCCCCCTGACCCACTTAGCCTTCATTCCTTCCCCAACTTCCCAGTTTTGGGCTACCATGCATAGCTTTAGTCACCAGTTGCTCTTGCTTCTGGTTTTGCCCCCATACTTGCTGCAAGTTGACAGCACACCTGGCCTTGCCGCCTCAGTGTTGCACTTCATAGTGTGTCCATAAGAACTTACACTCCTAGGCCTGTCATACAGTCCACCAAATCTTCTCATGTCTTCACTGTCTGGTCCTGTGTGTTGCAACAAATGTTTGGATGTTAATTTCCTGTGTATATTAACGTGGCATTCCCCATGGCCTTATTTCCCAGGAGTAATGCCAGTTCTGGCCTTCTCCTATTGGCTTCAACCTCTTGTCTTTGTCCTTAGCCTCTCCCCATCAGCCAGCCACTTGTGGCCAGTGCCCCCTAGTGGAGCCGTAGGTCAACAGGAGTCTTGTGCCATCATTACCACCAGATTCCATGAGCTGCCCTCCAGCCTGCCATAATGGTATCTTTCCTGTCAGTGAGCATGCATAAAAGCATTTGAGTTGCATGGCTTGGCATTCTTCTCACTTACCTATGGTTGTCCCAGCCATTGCCTCACCAACTGGTTCACATTGATCTGCCACCAATCAAACCATGCCCCTCACAGTCCGTAGCTACCCACCCCTGTCCTTGTGGTCTTAATGCGTCCAATGGTCTTAACGGTGATGACGTTGTTTTCCATGTGGTCCTACATTCCACACCAGGACATCTTCACATCTGGGCCTTCTTCTCTTGGCACCGCACCTGCATATTGTATTGACCTACTGCCCTTCTATCCCTGCCCAGATCCCTCAGACATGACCCACTGCTGTGGTCCCATGCAGTGCTGCTTTTTCAACACCCAGGTCTTGCTGATATGTTTAGGCTGCAATGGTCTTGAGGACCTCTCAACCTTCACCTGGCCATTAGCTTCTGCACCATGTTGTTCTGGCCACCTGCCAATTGACCTTTAGACCTGGGCCATGCCTCAATCCCATTCCTCTGCCCTAGCTGTCCATCTCCACACCCAGGTCTTGATCTGATGTTTCCCATGGTGGGTTTATTATACCTTTTCATGGATCAAGTCCTTTGTCTGTGGCCGCGTATGGCTATAGGTCAGTATGAGCCTGTATGCTGGAAATTATACAGCCTTGATAATATACTAGCCTTCATTCTTTGGTTGAGTTGCCTGTCCCTAGCCCCTGCCTCTGGCCTTGCCAATGGCCATGCCTCTGCTCCAGCTCAACCTCTAACCCCTGCCCTGACTCATGCCCTGCCCCTTGCCCTGCTCCTTGCTTCGGCCCTTGCCCTCTGATCCATATGCTTCCCCTGACCCTGTCAGCCTCATTCATACCCCGACTTCCACGTTTTGCCCATCATGCATAGCTTTACTCACCAGTTGCTTCTGCTTCAGGTTGTGCCCCCATACTTGTTGCAAGTTGGTATTACCCCTGGCCTTGCTGCCTCCCTGCTGCATTGCATGTTGTTGTTGTTGTTAGGTGCTGTTGAGTTGTGTCTGACTCATAGAAACCCTTATATGGTTTTCATTGGCTGATTGGGAGTAGATTGCCACGTCCTTTTCCCATGTTGCATTGCATAGTGTGTCTATAGGAACTTATACTCCCAGGCTGGCCACACAGTCCACCAGTTCTTCTTGTATCTTCACTATCTGGTCCTATGTGTTGGAACTGTTGTCTGTGTGTTAACCTCCTATGTCTATTAACATGGCATTCCCCATGGCCTCATTTCCAGGGAGTAATGCCACCTGTGGCCTTCACCTCTTGGCCTCCACCTAGGCTTTGTCCCTGTACACTCCCCACTGGCCTGTCCCTGGTGGCCAGCATTCCCTTGTGTAGCCCTAGGCCAAGAGGAGTCTTGTGCCATCACTACCACCAGATTCCTTGAGTTGCTGTCCCAGCCTGCCATAGTGATATCTTGCCTGTCAGTGACCATGGATAAAAGCATTTGGGTCCATGGGTTGCCTTAAGCTCTCAGCTATGTATGGTCTTCTTGCCCTTTGGTTTATGAACTGCTTCCCATCCATACTCTACCTCTCAAGAATGTCCTATCCTGCCTCAGAGGCTCTAGTTGCCCACGCATGTCCATATGGTAGACTTCAATGTGTTAAAGGTGTTGATGCAGTTTTCCTTGTGCTCTTTGATACCACGCCAGGGCATGGTCACATGATGGCTTTCTTCTTCTGTCGCCCCACTTCCGTATTATTTTGACCTACTACCCTCTTCCACTGCCCAGAATGCAGAGGCAGGAACCATTGCCGTGGTTCCCATCCAATCCTACATGGTCATGGTCAACCCCCATTTATTAAGGCCACATTGGTCTTCAGAATTTCTTGGCTTTGTCCTGGCAGTCAGGTTGAGAACACTTTTTCCCAGCCACTTGCTATTTGTCCTCTAGATCCATTGCATTTGGTCATGTCCCCTCTCATTATTCCCCCCTTACCCTCCACCCACCCATCCAGACCTTGACCTAATGATTCCCACTCTGGATTTATCATACCTGGTCATAAGTCTAGGTCATTTTTCTGCTTCTCTGTAGGGCTATAGACTCATATGAGCCTGTCCACCTGAAAGTATGCTAGTCCTCTTGTAATGTCTAGGGCTTGGCCTGTCACGTGTCTTTGTACCTCCAGTCTTGTTAATGTTCTGGCCTCTATCCCATAGCTGAGGCTCCAGGCCCATGCACTGGCACCTGCCCCTTCCCCTGCCCTGGCCTTGCCCTGGCCCTTGCCTTTGCCCTCAGTTCCATATCACTCCCCATGACCTACCTTGGCCTTCCTTCCCCAACTGCCCAGTTTTGACCCACCGTGGACAGCTTTGTTCAGCAGTTGTTCCTGCTTTTGGTTGTGCCCCCATGCTTGTTGCAAGTTGACCTCATCCCTGGCCTTGCTGCCTCAGTGTTGCACTGCATAGAGTGTCTATTATGCCTTTCACACACAGCTGGACTTGCAATCCACCACCTTTTCTCATGAGTTCAGTATCTTGTCCTATGTGTTGGAACTAATCTCTGTGTCTTAACCTCCTGTGTCTATTACCGTGGCATTTCCCATGCCTTCATTGACCCAGAAGTAATGCCAGTCCTGGCCTTTACCTCTAGGCCTTCTCTGTGCCCACTACCCAGCAACCCGTCCCTGGTGGCCAGAGCCTCTTGTTCAGAACCCTAGGACTGCACCAGTCTTGTGCCTTGCTTTCTACCAAGTCCTGTGTGCTGCCCTTGCATTCTGCTGTAGTGATACCTTGCCTGTCAGTGGCTGTGGGTATAAGCCTTTGAATGTGTATGTCGCCTTAGTAGGCAGTTACGTAAGGTCATTCCAGCCATTGCCTTTTTTAAATGGTTCCCTTTTACCGGCTACCAATCTACCCCATCCTAAGTCTGCCTTGCATGCCATAGTTATCCACCCTGTCCATTCTGTAGGGTTCAGTGGTCTTGTGGTTAGCTAGGTCCCATGTGCTCTTGAATGCCACACCTGGATGTATTCAAATCCTGGCATTTTTCTTTGGTTGTGCAAGCTCCATATTTTATTGACCCATTTCCTCTCTTCCGCTGTCAAGATACTTCTTAAACAACCCAATGGTATGATCCTTGTGCATTCCCAGCACAAGGGGTATACTGTATTCCCCAGTGCTTGGCAAACTGATTAACATGTCGAGGTAGCTTTGCTTAGGTGGCCTCAATTCCATGGTCGTGACATTTCAGTCTTATGTACTTACTCATTTTACTTTGATTTCTCTGCAAGTCCTTATCCTATTGGCCATATCTCTTTGTCCCCAATTACGTAAAATCCTGTCCCTATTGTTATCTCTTGCTTTTCTACATTTTCATAATGGATTTATATAGTGGATCTTCCATACTTGATGTCAATTCCCTGGGGTTGTGCATCTGGGCATAACTTCATGTCTTTACCCATTTTGCTTTCCCACTTGTCCATATAGATTTCTGCTTATCCTTCTAGCTTTATTCTGCATTCTTAATTCCTTGACCTTAATTTTCTAGTGGACTTACCCTCTTGGGTGTACTCACTTGGCTTTGCATTTCTGATTTTGCCCACCTGGTTTGGGGGTTACATTTCTGTGGTTACTTATAGCACACTGATGGTCTGCTCAGTGTCATGAATCTTCATCAGAGACTGTGACTTTGAAAGCTCAAATCTCTACCATACCTATCTTTGTATGAAAGAGTTTTTTTTGTTGTTGTTGATGTTGTTGTTCCATGCCTTGTTTCTATCCTTGTGGTGTGTTCGATGTGGTGGTATTAATAGGTCCCTTTCCCATGTGGTTTGGTCATTTTCTTTCCAGTTGTGCTTGACATTGCTTTGCAGGCTCCTGGCTTTACAGAGCCTGTGTTCCTTTGACATTGCTTATGACAGCATGTTGGAGCAATCCACCAACCATCTGGATCTGCTTCCTTGTGGGGCAGGCACCTCCCGGTCCGGCCTCGATGTTTGGACAGGCAGTGCTGCCACGCACACAGATACTAAACACAATTCACTCAGGACCCTCGGGTGTGGCCCCCAGGAATGCAGGCGGAGATGGGAGAAAGGAAAAAGCCTTAGGCACTTTTGCCTTGTGGGGACGAACACAGCTCTTTATTTCTCTGCCCTTATTAGGGCAGAGAGAAACCCAAAGTATACAGCTTTAAGTGCTAGCAGTTCTACTGCCTCAAGGGCAGATGCTTCTGTGTTGGTGATCTTGGTGGTCCTGAGGAGAGAGTTCTTGCTTCATTGGTGGTCCAGGCAAGAGATTCTGGCAAGAGAGAGCAAGCTGCTGCAGTGCAGCTCCTTATATAGCTCACCCCCAGAATGGCCTGAGCCAATCAGCTTTGAGTTCAGTTGTCCAATCAGGTTCGGGGGATTTGTGAAGGGTTTTGTACAA
>VMDO01031924.1:0-19544 GCA_007922755.1 Pedetes capensis
TTTTTTTTTTTTTTTTTTTTTTTTTTTTTTTTTTTTTGTGGTACTGGGGGTTGAACCCAGGGGCTCCGTGCTTGCATGCTCTGCAAATGCTGGACCACTGAGCTGTACCCTCAGCTCATTTTTTTACTTTTTGAGACAGGGTCTCGCTAAGTTACACAGACTGCCTCTGGTCTCAAACTTGTGATCCTCCTGCCTCCACCTCCCAAGCTTCTGGGATTACAGTTGTGCGCCACCACGCTTGGCTTTTCATGGGGTTTTTAATGGCTGATTGTTTCAGGAGTGGACTGCCACATCTTTCTTTCATTTTTTCAGTGCTAGGGATAGAACCAGGGGCCTTAGAAAGCATAAAGCAGCACTCTACCAACTGAACTAAACAATGGCTAACATTTATTAAGTGCTTACTGTATATGCTGGACACTCATGTCTTCAGTCTTAGAATATGAAAGCTTGGGTATCTTACCACGGGGACTTTTAGAATCACCCTGAATCTTAGCATATCAGTGTCTTACCGAGAAGGGACTCAGTGGGATTTACCTGCCATCTAAAAAGGGGGCACATGTCGGGGGATGGTTGAAGGCATTGTCTCTACGCATCCACAACAGCCTGAACCGGTTCATAGTGGTTGTTTAATTCACCAAGGCCTGAGGCTGGAGTGGGAAGAACTTTGAGACCCAGAGAGAGTGAATGCTGGGTCTAAGGTCTCACAGTAAGGCCGAGCAGACCTAGACCAGAGTACCAGAGCCTTGGCCTTGTTCCTCCCTTATCTGCAGGGTGACATGCCATCCCACCTCACCCCCAGCTCGCCTAGCCAGCTCCCTGCTGGGCTGGGCTGCAACTCTTCCTGCTACCTTTGTCTCCTGGTTCCCTCTGCAAGGAACCTGCCCCACCGGGGTTCTCTCCTGCCCTCCTGCCGTCTTGGCTCTCTTGCTGCAATTTTTCCATGGAAACTAGTTCTGGAGGGAGGGGATGAGGTGATTAGGACATTTGGAATTCTGAGCAGTACCAAATATCTATAATTAAATGTCTTGTCACCCAGCAGGAGGAGGGTAGGATGGGGGAGGACAAGCAGCAGAGGTTGTCCCTTTCCTCTGTTCATTCCCCACCGCCCCCCTTCCCAAGGGCACTGTGCTATTGGGGGAGTGCTATCCAGGAATGAGCACCCAGCAGGGAAGGGGTGGGGGAGGGCCCAAAGTTGAGTGTGACATTTTCCAGCCCTGCATTTCCGGGACCAGCTGGGTCTTCAAGGCTGCTGCTGATCCAGTCCCCAGCCCCCTCCCAGTGTGGAGACTTGCCCCTCCTGCCTTCCTCCCTCCCATCTGTGAGCCCTCTGGCTACACTTGCTGTACAGCAGTCAGCAGTTGGTGAAAATACCTGCAGGCTGTCTGGGAGCTGAGACACTTGGAGAGTTTAGAATCTAGAAGCAGTCTGGATGGCCCTAGGACCTTAGCGTGGAGGCTAGCAGAGGAGGCTTCCAGAGGAGGCTGTGCCTGAGCTTGGCCTTGAATATTGGAAGAGAGGAAGGGGTTCTGTGAGAAGGTACAGCATGAGGAGAGGCTAGGAATGGGAAAGAACCTGGAAGGTTGTGCATGGTAAGAGTTTGTTTTAGAGACATAGGTGGCCCTTGATGGGTAATGCATTCATCCATCAAATGAATTCTTCCTGAGCATCTAGACCGCCAGATACTATTCTAGGCTTAGGGAAACAGTAACTAACAAAACAGAGGCCTGCTCTCATGGAGCTTCCAGACTAGACTGGACATCTATCTATAAATGGAGACTATGTGTTAGGGAGTAGAAGGGGTTGGGGAGAAAATAAAGCAGGACAAAGGAGTTGAGAATGACAAGGTCTGGTGCTTTTTTAGATGGAGGGAGCTGGAAAGGCTTAAGTAAGTGACTTGGAGTAAGACACTGGGAGTAAGTGACATCTGAGCAGATGCCTGGAGGAAGTAAGGGAGCAAGTCATGTGGCAGTCTGGGGGAAGAGCATCATGGGTAGAGAAGAACATCAAGTGCAAAAACCCAGAGGTGTTTCAGGAATAGGCACAAAGGCTGTGTGGATGGAGCCAAGCAGGGGGACATCAGAGATCAGTGAGATGAGGGAGGGTAGAGGTGGGCCAGGGTGAGAAAGACCTCTTGGGTCAGGACTGCACATCTACTTCAAAAGGAACAGGTGCACCTGGAGGGTTCTGAGGAGGACAGTGACCTGAACTGACCCAGGCATTTTTCGGGTCTGCTCTGGCTGCTGTGTGGTGGTAACTGCAGGGCCCAGGGTGGAGGCAGCAAGGCCAGGGAGGAGGCCATGGGAGTAATCTGGGTAAGAGATGATAGCGCCCTGGACCAAGGCAGAGGCAGTGGGTGGTGGGTTTCTGTGGCATCCCAGAGGGCTTTGAAGGGCCCAGACCCCCAGAACCCAAATGAACAGAGTTAGTACCACTCCCGTGGCTGGCCAGCATGTGAGGGGGTGCTCAGGCCAAGGAGGTAGAGAATAGTGAAGCTCCCAGAGTGCACTGGGGCTGGGGAATGTCCTGACCACTGCTGCAGACCTACAGAGGCTAATAGAGTAGAGCTACAACCGGGCCCTGCTGGGGCAGGTGGTAGTGCCATATCCCACCAGTGTGTTCTCTGCAGCCACTATGGCACCTGTCCAGCTTTATGACTTGTGTGACTCCTGGCACAGGAAGCTCATGCCATGCAAGGCAGCCCTGTTCCTCTCATCTGATTCCTGGCTAGATGGGCATTGCTTGGCTCTGATATACTGGCAAGAAGCAGTCCCAAGAGCTACAGAGGTTTGCCCAAGGCCCCATGGCTCACAGATGATCTGGCCCCAGGTGGCCTGACTCCCAGGTCATACACTGTACACTGGCCCCACAGAGTTCCCACTGAATGGAGTTGGCAGACATGGCAGTAGCAAGGCGGGGGAAAGGGGAGCCTGTGTTTCCCAGAAAGGCTCACAGCCCTGGCGCACTTATTGGGAAATGTGCCCAGGCAGCCTGGCGCCTTGCTGGCAGTCTCTGAAGTTGGGGCCCCAGGTCCCCTGGGAAGCATGAGCCTATTAGGGCTGATGCACCCCCATGAGAATTGATTCCTTCAGATTCCCCTTCCACTCTCAGCCCCCAGGGCATCTGAGCCATTCCAGGGGTGGACAGAGGCAGAGGGAAAGTTCCAGGTTGTTGGGCTCTGAACAGTGAGTGATCCCCAGCCTATGACACATAGGAGCCTGGGGATCTAGCCAGGCTGTCTGAGCCCCCAGAGTGGCCTCCAGAACCTTCCTCCAGGAGCTACGGGATTCACTAGGGATGGCCTGGTGGAGTGCATGGAAGTCTGCCTTAGGAGTCTGGAGACCTGGGATCCAGCAGAGCCTCACCATCCCCTACTTTGAGGCCTTAAATACGTCCCTTCCCCTGGCCCAGCTGCAGATGCCTTCATTCTCCTAGGCCCCAGGATCACACCTCTCCTAGGGCTTCAGGAGGAGGCAGCAGCTGGTGGAGTAGGAGCATCACTTGTAAACCATAAGCGACAGGAGGCTGGGCCTGAGGCTGCTAAGGTGCCTGGGTCAGAGTGGCACCGCCCCAGGGCTCTGCTCCCACGTGGCTGCTGCTCTCTGCTCCCCACCCCAGACAGGGTCTTTCCTCACACTTGTGGCTGACTGTAGAGTATCCTCAGAAGGGGTGATGCCACTGTGCATGGGACATTAAAACTTCCTCTAGTTTATTTCCAGTGGGATTTGAGGATGCCACGGGGCTCTAAAACTCTTCCTGGGCAGGGAGATGGTGATGGAGCCACAGAGGGCACCTGAGGTGGGCGGGACATGAGCCAGCTCCGGAGGTCAGGGCTGCTGATGGGTGGCATATTAGTTTCCTATTGCTGCTGTAACAAATTGCTGCACTTCAGGGGCTTGAAACAACAGAGGTTGTTTATTTATGGTTCCTGAGGTCAGAAGCCTGAAATGGGTTCCAGTGGGCTAAAACCCAGGTGCTATCAGGGCTGTGTCCCTTCTGGAGGTTTAAGGGAAAATCAGTTCCCTTGCCTTTTCCAGCTTCTGGTGGCTGCAGGAGCTCCTTCGTCTGTGACCCTTCCCTCCATTCTCAAAGCCAGCAGCATAGCATCTTCCACTCTTCTGACCCTCCTACCTCCCTTCTTAATGACCCTTATGATCATATTAGGCCCTCCTGGATAGTCCAGGATCCTTAATGACATCTGCAAACTCTCTTGCCTTGTAAGATGATATATTCACAGGTTCTAGGAACTATGACATGGACATCTTCAGGGGACTGTTGTTCTTACCACATAGGTGGACCAGGACTAGGCTGTCAGCTGCAGATCTAGACCCCCTTTAGGTCATGGTCCTGGGAGTGTCCTGGCTGTGAACTCAGGCCCACTGCATTTATCCTGCCTTCATTTCTTTCCATGTTCCTTGACATTCATTCATTCATCAGTCAACCACTGAGCCCCTTGATGGCCAGTGGGGACACACAGGGACAGCTTGGACATCATCTCTGCTTGCCAGGAGCTTTCACAAGGGTCCTAGCCCCTGAGGTGGATGGGGTCCTAAGGAGGTTAAGCCCACACCTGTTCTCATCCTCATGTGTTAGGAGGTCTATGTTGGGGATCGGTGACCCTGGAGCTATCTGACCAGGGGGTCCACCAGGTCCCTTCATCCTGAGAGGCCAAAGGCTTCCAAGGAGGAAGGATGTGGAAAGACCCAGGACAAGCACCTACAAACTCCCCTAAGTCTGTAAAGTGAGGACAGTGTCCCCTCACTTCACAGAAGACCATTGCTAGGATAAGATGAAGTCATGTGAAGAGGGCTTGTCACATAGTAAGTGCTCAAGAAATGGTAGTTCCCTCCCTCGTGACTAAGATGCTAAGATGTGATCCTAAGAATCTCAGCTTCTTCCAGCTGAGGAGTTTCCACAGAGCACTCCACTCGGGTACATTGCCTGGCCTCACAGGCTGTCTTCTGAAACCTTGGTGGCAGCCTCCATAAACCTTTAACTGTTAGATTTTGCTTGTTTGTAAAGCCAGCCCCACATGGATGTCACCAAGTTTTGCTACCAGCTTAAGAGGTAGTTTCACTTTCAAACCACAGCTGCAGTGACAGCATCTATAGGCCCAGGCTGAGATAAGTTTACCAGTTTACACTCTAGGACCTTGGGTCTGGCCAGCTCCTGTGACCCAAGGGAATTTCTTTTGTCCTAGTGGAAAGGTCAAAAAAGTCGAGGCCTCCCTTTTCTGTGGCTTATCTCTTTAACAATTAGAGCTTCCTGGCCTGAATCAGTCCTGTTTGCAGGACCTTTGGGAAAGTCCTCACTGCCAGGGCTTTTTGTCTCTTTCAATTGCACATTTTTGTATCTTTATCTATGCCTTTTGCTCCATATTTTCCTCATAAATCTGGGTAAAAGCAGCAAGCGACAACCAAGCCACACTACCTCTATCCTGTCATCCTTGTGATATTTCTTCCAGCAAGATAATTAGCACATTACTTTAATTTAATGTAATTTAATTAATTTGGGGGTTGGAGTTTAGCTCAGTTGGTAGAGTGCCACTCTGCACTCTCTGAGGCCCTGAGTTCTGTCCCCAGCACAGCACTGCAAAAATGGGGAGGATGTGGCAACCCACTCCCAAAATGATCCTGAAACAATCTGCCATTGGAAAACCCTATGATTAGCAGAGAAGCACTGATACAGTGCTGAGTGTGGCACAGTGTTGGGGAGTGTTTCCTTCTGTTGTATGTACATAGGGTCACTGTGAGTCAGACCTGACTCCACAACACCTAACAACAACAACAATTAATTTGTTTGTTTACTTATTTTGTGATGCTGGGGGTGTTGAACCCAGGGCCTTGTGCATGTTTTGCATGCACTCTACACTGGACTGCGCTCCTAGACCCTCTTTTAGTTAATTGATTATTTTATTTATTTAGGGTACTGGAGGTTGAACTCGGGGCCTCATGCATGCTTTGTAAGTGCTTTACCACTGAACTTCACTCCCAGCCCCCTTATTTATTTATTTATTTATTTTATTTTATTTTATTTTATTTTATTTTTGCTGTACTGGAGGTTGAACTCAGGGCCTCACTCATGCTCACAAGTGTTCTACCACTGACCTGCACCCTCAGCCTGTGTTTTACTTTTTATTTTGAGATAAGATCTCTCTAAGTTGCACAGGCTACCCCTGGCCTCAAACTTGTGATCCTCCTGCTTCTACCTTCTGAGATGCTGAGATTATAGGTATGCACCACTGTGCCTGGCTATTTTTTATTTTTGAGACAGGGTCTAGCTTAGTTATGCAGGCTGCCTCTGAACTCAAACTTGTGATCCTCCTGCCTCTGCCTCCTGAGTCACTAAAATTACAGCATGTACCACAGCACCTAGCTAGTCCATTACTTTTAAATTCAGCCTCACTCAAGTCTTTAGGACAAGGGCAAATGGCAGACACTCTCTTTGCTAGAATATAACACGAATGGCCTCTAGTCTGGTGCCCAGTAGGGTCCTCCTTTTTCTCTGAAGCCCTGTGAGCCCCACCCACATTTCTATCAGCACTTGTGTTCTGGTCTTCCTTACTCTAACCAGAACCACCCCTCGAGCCCTCCAGCGCATCTCCCAGGTCTTCCAGATTCCTCCCTCAAACAAATTCCGAAGGCCTAGGAATGCGATGGTTAGGGTTAGGTTATTACACAGCAACGACCCTACTCTTCTGATACCAATTTTCTGTATTAGTCAGCTGTCATCACTGTAGTAGAAAAAGAAAGCCAAATAAACTTATGGGGGAAGAAGTTTATTGGGAAGGTCACAGTTAGTAGATCAATCTGCAGCCGTGGCAGAGGACCTCACATCTTCATGAGAAGAAAGCAGACAGAGAGAGGAGCCACAGGTCCAGGATAAAAACCACTTTTGATAGGAGGGCCATTGGGGTCCTGGCTACACCTTGGTGGTAGGCCAGTGGCTTAGACACATGGGCCTTTGGAGGTGAGAAGGAGGAAAGGGACCAGGCAGCATGGTGGACCACACACCCATTGGCCTCCTCCTTGAGCACACTGGCTTCTCTCCAGCTCTCTCTCTTCTGTTTGTTGTTGTTATTGTTGTTGTTGTTGTTGTTGGTTTTTTTTTTTTTCTTTTGTTTTGTTTGGTGTTTTAGTTTGAGACAGAGTCTCACTCTAGCTGATGCTAGCCTAGAACTTCCTGTGTAGTCCAGGCTGGCCTTGAACTCCTGGCAATCCTCCTGCCTCCGCCTCCCAAGTGCTGGGATTACTGGCACGCATTATCACACCAGCCTTTTCCCTCTACTTTTGTTCCTATCAGCTCCACCTAGGACTTGTCTGGGTTGGCTCAGTCCAGGTTGGGAGGCAGAACGGAGCCAATGCCCTCTCTGAGTCAAAGCTCAGACCCCAGGAGATGAGGCTGTCCCTTTGCCTCTTGTACTTAGCCTAGAACCCCTCTGCAGCTGGGAGTCTAAGCATCTGTGTGCGTGGTGGTTGAATTTCTGACTCCCTTTCTGAGGAGTATTTAACAGGTCATTGGACTTCAGCTCTAAGCCTCAGTTTCCTGTTCTGTAAAATGGACACACTAAGGAGTGATTATGAGAGCAAAAAGATAATGCTATGGACCCCTCGGCCAGGTCCCCAGTTCTATGTGCATTTTTGCTTGTTTGTTTGTTTGTTTGTTTGTTTGTTTTTGAGACAGGGTCTCCCTATATAGCCCCAGACAGCCTAAAACTTGCTATGTAGGCCAGGCTGGTCTTGAATTTGCACCAATCCTCCTGCCTCTGCTTCCTGAGTGCTGGGATTACAAGCATGTGCCACCACACCTAGAGGACCCCTAGTTCTAGACTGCTCTCAGAAATGTGGCCACTTAGTATGTGCTTTTGAGATTGTCATTCTTGGAGTCTAGCACTCTATGATTTCAAGATACAAGATTCCAAGTCTTTTCCCAAGAGTCCAGACCTCTTAACTTGATTTTATTCATGATTTTGAGATTGTTACTTCTTGCTTCTGATGTCTTTGTCTTAGATTCTGTGGTCTGGGAGGTGTGAGGCAAATTCTGGGCCAGAGGGAGGGCAGTGGGGGGACTGTGATGGAGGCCTGTGGAGGGAGCAAGTGCAAGGTTGGTGTCTGCTTCCTGTTTATTGGTTCCCAAGGGGTGAGTGGGCCCTGCTCCTCCAGCAATGCAGAGCAGGAGGGAAAGAGGCTGCGCTCCTGGCCGCCAGCCAGCCCCACAGCCTGGCCTCCTGGGACCGCCAAGAGCCCCCTCCTCCATCCCTGGACAAACATTCAGTCCTTTCCCAGGACAGGGCGCTGGAGGTTAAGGAGCAGATGTGGAAGGGAAGGGGTGAATGGATGGGAAGGACCCTCCCCCCGCATAAAAGTCCTGCTGACTCCATGTTTCTTGGCTGTGTCTTCATGTGTCTCGGTTTCTCACTGACCCCTCCATCAATCCCTGTCTCCTTGGGGTGGGCCTCATGGTGAGAGGTCAAAACTCTCTGCAGTCCAGGAGGGCTGGAGGAAGAAGAGGAGGGTCAGGTTCTTGAATCCCAGGTCCACCTGAGGACCCTTAGACACCAGCCATGTGTTCTGGCCACCCCTTGTCCCTGCATTCTTAAGATGGGGAGGGTTGTGCCAAGGCCCTTCAGTAGTGCAACAGAACTAGAAGTCTTCTGCATGCACCTCGCCATTGCTCCAGCCCCACACTGGGACTGCCTGGTAGATGGGCCCCTGAGAGTTCTTAGAGGTGACCAGGTTCACTGGTACCTGAGGGAATTGGTCTGAACCAAGAGGATAGAGAGGTCTATTGGACCAGAGCACAGGAGCCTACGTGTGCTGCAGCTGGGCTGAAGGCCTTGTGTGCCGAGTTAAAGGGCCTGGGCCATGGGAGCCATGGAGGATGAGGAGCGGAGGGGCAGCAGTGCCGCCTTTGCACACTACACAGCAGCCTCTGGTGCACCGTGATGGTCAGACTGGGGGAAACGGGTCAGAAGAGGACTGTCTATGGAAAGAGTCTGGCGGTAGAATCTGAGGGTTTGAATGTAGGCTCAGAAGCCCCATCGGAAGCTGGGTCAGGGGAGCGGGACCCACCTCCCTTGCCTGAGTCAGAGACTATGGCAGTGGGGTCAGAGGCAGGATCTGAGTCATAACCCCTGTCCCTGAGCCAGACTTTCCTCTGCACTCTGAAAGGGTGAGGGGTGCTGAGCCCAGTACATCCCTGTCTACCTTCAGTACCCACCCCTACTGGGTAGAGGTGCCCAGCTACTCAAGGAGGTTCCCAGGGAACAACCAAGCTCCAGGCTACGCCCCCAGTGGGCCCTTCCAGGAGAGTCCTGCTGTAGGCAGCATGTGCGGGAAGAAGGAGCAGGCTGTGCTGCCCTGCTTGCTCTGACCCAAGATCAGTCACTCTGTTTTCCCAGCTTGGCTCTGGAGTGTGCAGACCCTGAGGAGTTGGGGTGGAGTGACCTGCAGGCGGATGGGCAGGCAGCCTGGCTAGCAGCACCCACAGTGGAGCCTGAGGCTGAGTTCAGAACCCTCGTGACACTTGTTCTGTGGGCCCCAAGACCAGTGCTGTGGCCCTGGGCCCCAGAGGCCTTCCTAGAGAAGAGCCAGGCAGGGTCTGAAGGGAGAGGAGTAGCTCAGCTTGGGGCCTGATCTAAGCCTCAGTTTCCCTGTCAGATGCCTAAGAACTCTGCTAGCGCCTTGCTGCTTTGGGCATCTCTCCCGCTGCCTGGACCAGCCGCTTCCAGGCCTCTCCCCAAGGCCAGCGGGGGTGTTGCCTGGGGTGGGTGAGGAATTTCCGAGGGAATGGCTAAATTCGGCCCCAGCTAAAAATAGTCTTGGGCCTGGCCCCAAGGCTGGAGGAGGAGGAGGAGGAGGAGAAGGAGGAGAAGGAGGAGGAGGAGGAGAGCAGCGGCAGAGGCAGCGCAGTGCTAATCTGTCTGCCCCACCTCATTACCTGGGCCTGGGCCACCTCTGCCCTGCTGGGCACCTAGTTTTTTCTCCTCACTCACACCGGACCTTTCTCTACTCCAGGTCTTCTTGCTTTCTTCTCTCCTCCCCTCTGTCCTCCACCCTGTTCTTGTTTCTGGGTCTCATGCCCTCTGTCTTTTCTGACCCGCCTGTCTCCCTCCCTCCCTCCCTGCACAGAGCCTGCCAGAGATGGCTGGCCAAGAATAGGCCTTCCAAAGAGGCGCCTGGGTAGTGCTATGTCCCCTCAGCTGCCTAGCCCAGGTGGCAGAAGCCACCCTCACCCCAGACATACAGCCATTGACCTCTGCTCTGTTTAGGGAGGAACAGACCTCAAAGGCCCTGGAGTGTAGAGATGTGGGTGGGAGCCCCCCAGGTCACCCTGTGACCCAATGCTTGGTTGTGGTCAAGCAGCCCCACCCATGCCAAGCCCTCCTGTTCCTGGCACACGGTGGAGCTTCAATACACATTTGTTAAATAAATAATGAGGAGAGGCAGAAGGCAGCTAGCAGAGCCCTGCCCTGGGGTTCTTCTGCCCCGTGGGCCACTGGGAGCTCCCTACCATCTACATTAGACCTATTCTGGGTCTGGGGACCAGACAGGTAGAAGCTGTCACAGCAGCAAAGGGCCTGGCCCCAAGTTAGTACCCATGACGGTGGGTTGGGAACCAGACCCTGTGGCCCAGTGAGGGTGAGAGGCCTGGGCCAGGTCTCAGAGCCCAGGAGAGAGGAGGTATTTGAGCCCAGCTGGTTTCCCTCCAAGGCCAGAGCATGAATCTTCTCTAACACAGAGAGACGGGGAGGAAGCTGGTGGAGAACCTTCAGAAGTGAGGTCCACATTATTTGCCTGGGTTAGAGTCAAGGTGTGGATTGTCACAAGGAATGGCGTCAAAGCCCATCAGCCTCCTTGGGGGCCAGGAACAGGTCTGAGCACTACCCCTCCCTCCCATGGTGCTGGGAACCCAGCCCAGGGCTTCACACCTGCTAAATAAGGCCTCTACCACTGAGCGACAGCCCCAGCCCAGTCTGAGCGCTTTACAGGCATTAACTGGCTCAGTCCTCACAACAGCTCCGTGGAGAGGTGCTGTCACCCCTGTGTGACAGAGGAGGAGCCTGAGCACAGCACCAAGAGTAGCTTGTATGGGTCGTGAAAGCTGAGTAACTGGCAGAGCTGGAGTTCACCCTGACAGCCCTGCTACACCATGTGTGGGTATTCCCCAGGCTCCTGGCTTTCAAGACTGCCTGGGGCAGGTGCCACCACCACTGAGGGCACTGGAAGAGACATAGTTATCCCACTGGATTTGCAGCCCATGGTCCTAGCCCCAGGAACTAGCACATAGTAGCTGCTCAGTAAATATTGGTTGACTGGATCCACAGCATTGGCTGGCTCTCCGGGAGTGAGAAAAGCCGACAAGACAAGCCTGAGTATTTCCTGCCTTCAGGGCCCAGGGTCCCTTATCTTGGGGCCTGAGAGTAGCTGAAGTGGTGCTGGGCTCCCTGCTGGCGGTTGGGAAGGTGCTAAGCTGGGCCAGGGCAGGGGAAGGGGGCGGGGGCAGGTCCAGCAGCGCTGGTGCTGGCGCAGTCCCGCCTGCAGTATCTGGAAAGCAGATCTCTTGGGCCATGGCTGGCGTGATTCAAATGGAGACAAAAAAACCTTCCATATTTGGACAAAGAGTCCAGAGAGGCCCAGACCCACAGCCAGCCCAGGCCAACTCCCCCACCCCGGCCTCCTGCCCTGTCTCCCTCTGGGCCCCTGGCCCTGAGCCCTGTCCCACGAGTTTAACTCTTAGGCCCAGGCAGCCCTGCAGCTCTCCCCTCAGTCATCAGACCACCCTCTGTGGGGCTGGGCCTGGGCTGTGGGTCCTGGGGAAGGTGTAGCACTGGGACCTCTGCCCAAGCTGGCGACGCAGGAAAGAGCCCCAGGAGAGCCCACAGGCTGGGGAGTGGCCCCACCCAAACCAGCTGGCCCCACACTCTGTGTTGTCAGTACACCCCCATCCATCCCCATGGGCAAAGCACATGCGCACACGTGCATACACGCTCTGACACACTCCATGTCAGTCCCCAGCAGATTCCCATACCTGCAAAAACACCTGTGCAGGCATCAGAAGTGAGGACCCACGCTGGGTTTGGTGGTGCACAGCTGTAATCCCAGCAGTTTGGGAGGCAGAGTCAGGAGGATCATGAATTCAAGCCTGAGGCAGCCTGTGTAATTTAGCAAGACCTGGACTCACTCAAGATAAAAATTTTTAAAAAGGGCCCGGTGGTACCACTCAGTGGTAGAGTGCTTGCAGAATATGCTTCAGGTCCTAGGTTCAGACACCTGCCCCTCCCCCATGACTACAAAATAAGAAGGAGAAGAAGGGAACCCAGCACCCCTCAGACCTTCCTAGAAGCAGCTTTTGATTGCAGCAGAGTTGGAGTAGATAGGAGCAATCAGATGTGAACAAGTAATGTAAACGGGTATCATACCTCTGGGAGATGGGAACAGAACAATTTGTCCCTACACGGAGGCCCCCTGAATGCCAGGCAAGGGGCAGGGCTGTGCAGAGAGGAGGGGGCCACAGCTCACTTCCTGCCTGGTAGCAGCCTCACTCCCATGGGGAAAGCCCAGCAGGTTGACCGAGGACCTTATTGTCATCCGCAGATTGACTGAGTGCTGGCTACAATGCCGCTCCTAACTTTTCTAATTAGGCCTGGATAATTAAGTCTGAGATCAGCTTTCTGTGATGGGTCTGGGGAACCCAGGGTAACCTGTAACATTTAGTTCCACCACTGTCTACTGGTGCCTGTAGAGATAGGGTAAGCATGGAGCTACCAGATGAATTAGAAGGGAACCCATCTGAGAACTGAGGTCACAGGAGGCCAAGGTTATGAGGGCAAGAGAGGCTAACTTGGGGCAGCAGTTGGACCATTAGGGCCTTTGCAGGATGAAGGAGGTCAGGGTCCTCTGGGCAGAGGGAGCTGTGAAGGCAGAGACCTGGGATGGAGAAGCCCTGGGAAAGCTCCCACCTCTGCAGAGGTCTGTAGGTCCTGGGGGGTCCTGAG
Organism: Pedetes capensis; assembly: GCA_007922755.1. Taxonomy (NCBI): domain Eukaryota; kingdom Metazoa; phylum Chordata; class Mammalia; order Rodentia; family Pedetidae; genus Pedetes; species Pedetes capensis. Next base: position 12,995 of record VMDO01031924.1, read on the forward strand.
GACCAGCCCTATCTGGACATGACCCCCAGGCAGTGAGTTTTCAAGAGTAATGGAACCTTTTAAAAATTTATTTATTTATTTACGTATTTATTTTTGCAGTCCTTGAGGATTGAACAACCCAGGGCCTTGCACATGCTAGGCAAGCACTCCACAACTGAGCTGCAACCCCCCATCCCATTTTGCTTTCTATTTTGAGAAAGGGTCTCACTAAATTACACGGGCTGCCTCTGGTCTTGAATTCATGATTTTCCTGCCTCAATTTTCCCGAGTCACTGGAATTACAGGCGTGTGTGGCGGCACCCAGCTAGGACCATTTAGTGGAATCTCGACACAGAACAACCCTGCAGGGCGCTGTAGCACTCGCCTGGAATCCCAGAGACTTTAGGAGGTGGAGACAGAAGGATTGTGAGTTTGAGGCCAGAGGCAGCCTGTGCAATTTAGTGAGACCTTGTCTCAAAATTTAAAATAATAATAAAAATGGGGGTGGTGGTGTAGCTCAGTGGTAGAGTGCCCTGGGTTCAATCTCTGAGTACCACAAAAAGAAAAAAGAGGGCCAGTCCATTGATTTAAGTGAAGATAGGGGTATGTCTGTCCCCTGGACCACATCTCCCCATGTACTTCATGGAACCCCACAGGATCTAGTCAGAAAATGCCTCTGGGAGCAGAAGGGAGCCCTGACTGAGTGGTACAGAGCAGGAGAGCCTGCCTTTCAGTGTTTCTGCAAGCTCAGATGTTGGCCAGCCAGGTACCCTGGGCAGGGAGAACTCTGTGGACCAGGTCTCCAGAGGAGCCAGGCTGATGGAGCACCCAACGTGTCCTTGGAGCTCCTGTGGGCAGGTGGTGCCCCCTACCCAGGGCCTCTGGAGTGGGCCTGGGCCCCAGTGCTTAGGACAACAGTCTGTCAGAGGGATGCAAGATGCTGCCCTCGACTGCCCCTTGGATAAGGCCTTTGAGGATGGCAGGAGCTGCCAGCCAGCCATGCTCACAGAGCATGTACCTTGACCCGGCTCAGTCACACTGACTGGGGACAGGTGGTGGCCCATAGTCACCTGCTGGGGGTACCAGCCTTCCTGGCTTGCCACACAGCCAAGCCCCTATTTCTTTAAGAACATAGGACAAGGACTGAAGGTATAGCTCAGTGGTAGAGCTCTTGTCCAGTATGCACAATCTCCAGCATTGCAAAATAAATAAGTCAGGCATGGCATGGTGATGCACGTGTATAATCCCAGCACTCAGGAGGTTGAGGCAAAAAGATTGCAAGTTCAAGGCCAGTGTGGGCTACATAGTGAGTTCTAGGCCAGCCTTGGCCACATAGTAAGATGTTGTCTCAATAGATAAATAGATAAATAGATAAATAAATAAATAAATAAATACAAACCAAGATGGGTAGAAATTGCCAAACATAAATATAGAGGACACAGAGGCCCACGGGCATAAAAGAGTGTGGTAGGCTGAACTATTGTGGCCAGAACATGATACATCCAGAGCATGACACAGCTGGCGAAATTTGACTCTGGTGGGTCAGCAAGGGCCAGGTCACTGAGGACACCAAGGGTCAGCCTAAGTGCTTGGACTTGATCCTGTATCCAGCTGGGTTAGTGTAATGGTTAGAACAGACTGAAGCCAGGTGGCTTAGGTCCAAATCCTGCTCCTTGTCTTCACTGTGTGACTATGAGTGAGTAGTTAACCCCTCTGTGGTTCTGCATATGCAGTAATCATGATGGCACCTATTATCGGGTTGTTACGAGGATTAAATGCGATAATGTCTGGAGCCTGGACTGGACCACAAGCCGCTGGCGATCAGTGGGAAGCCACAAAGCAGATTGGCAGGGGAGGGAGAGCGGGGGCCTAGACTGGCTAAGGAAGGGCCGCAGGGATGGAGGGAAGCCAATGAGGTCACTGACAGTGCCCTGAGAGTCATCTTTGGTAGAGGATGAGCCGAGTTCCCTGAAGAAGGTTGATGTGTCCCCCAGGTGGCTGCCCATAGGAAAGGAGCTAAAGGGCTGTGCAGAGAAGGGATGGGATCCTGTGGGTTGGGACGCTGCTGGATTGTCACTAGCAGATGTCCTCTTCTTGCTGTGGAGTTGTCCATTACCGACCCTGAGTCTGCTGGTCCTTGCTCCTCCTGTGCAGGTGGGGCTCCAGAGAGGGCCAGGATTGCCAGGGCCACACATCAAATTCTAAAACCAGGACCTTCATCCAGTTTGGGAACTCATTGCCAAGCTCCAGCCAGTTGAAGGCCAGCTCGGTAGTGGCTCAACCTAAGGTAGGGGTGAGCTTGTTCCTGCAAAGGGATCTGACAGCTCTCTGCAGGAGGAGTGGGAGCCAGGCACCTCTCTGCATGTAAGGTGGGCAAGGAGGGCTTCCTGTAGAAACGTCTCCAGGGGATCAGTGAGGAAACCGAACAAAGACAAAGGCTGCACACTCGGGGCACAGGGCAGCACCCTGTTCTGGGCAGTCTGCACTCAGTGGGAGCCCCTTTGGGACCTGGTCCTGGGAGTAGACAGGGCTAGTGCAACAGGGAGTGACCAGGACTGGAGCAGACATCCCTGACGTGAGGGGAGCCCAGGAATCCTCACCTAGGAGGAAGAAGGACAGTGAGGGGTGCAGAGGCTACTCACAGCTGAGACATAAACCTGGAATGGGCAGCAGAGGCCAGAGTGTGAGACAGAGTTTTAAAAAATTCAATCTGTGTTTTTAATCTTTTGGGTAGATAATATATTCAATGTGGTTAAGAAAAATCAAAAAAGATAAAAAAATCTCCCCCCACCCCCAGCTCCTTGTTCTCTCCACTGCCCCACCCCAGGATGCCCAGTTAGTAGGCTTTTATGAATCCTTGGCATTTAGCTCAGTTGGTAGAGCGCCCCTCTGCAGTCTCTGAGGTCCTGGGTTCGATTCCCAGCACTGCAAAAATGGGAGAGGGACGTGGCAATCCACTTCCAAGGCAGTCCTGAAAACAGCCATTGAAAACCCTGTAAGGGTTGCTATGAGTCGGACATGACTAGATGGCACCTAACAACAACAAATCTGTCTGAAATAGTAGCAGGTACATCATCTGCCCCGCCGTTTGTGCTGCCCTGCCTCTTGCTCTTTACGCTTCATAACTGCATTGCAGAGCTTGTGTTTTCAGTACTTTGAGGGCATGTGTGCATGTGTGTGTATGTCTGTGTGTGTGTGTGTGTGTGAGTGTGTGTGTAATTTTTTTTGGATGGGCTCTTGCTGTGTAGCTCAGGCAGGCCTGGAACTCGCTATGTGGCCCAGTCTGGCCTTGAACTCACAGTTCTCCTGCCTCAGCTTCTCTAGAGCAGAGATCACAAGTGTGTGCCACTACACCTGGCTCTCCATATTCATTTTTTTGTATTACATAGTATTCCACTGTGTGATTACCAAACGCTATGGAATTGCATATTAAAGGATATCTCACTCCTGAAACAATCCCAGGACAATCAGCCAAACCCTGTGAGGGTTGCTATGAGAGCTGAGTTGACTCAATTCGACAGCACTTAACAACAGCAGGTTATTTCCCCCCAAAGTGTCTGTCAGCTTGTCTTGCTGTCGGGGCTTGCATGTTACTGTGATGATGAAAGCTATGCCACTAGTATTTCAGATACCAATAGGGCCCCCATGGTGGACAGGTTTCAGCTGAGCTTCTCAACTAAGACAGACTAGGCAGAAAGACCTGCCAACCCACTCCCAAAACAATTAAACATTGAAAACCCTATGAATAGCAGAGAAGAACTGCCAAATATAGTGCTAGAAAATGAGCCCCTCAGGTTGGAAGACATTCAAAAGATGACTAGGGAAGAGTTTCCTCCTTAAAGTAGAGTCGGCCTTAATAATGGGAATGGAGTAAAGCCCCAGGGACCTCCATTTGCTCATGTGGCACACCTCAAAATGAGAAGAAACCTAGTGACTGCAACAGTGGGCTCAAACAGAAAATGTATGGCACAGTGTCAGGTAGTATTTCGTTCAGTTGTACATAGGGATGCTATGAGTTGAACTCAACTCTACAACACCTAACAAAGCAAGTTATTTTCAGTCTTGCTGCTACAGTGTTGCAGTGAACAAGCTTTTTGTATGGGGGTCACTTTTTAGGACTGGAATTGCTGAGACAAAGGGTGTATGTAATTCATGTTTTGGTGTTAACCACAGGGCTCTGTCACCAAATAGAAGAGGCATTTCCTCAGGACCTCATCAATTCACACCATGGATATTTTCCCAATGTGATAGGTACAAAATGGTGTCTCAGTGCATTTTAATTTTCATTTATCTTGAATAGGATTGACTATCCTTTCCTATGTCCTTGAGATTCTGCATTCCCTTTCCTGTGAGTGGTTCTCATCCTTTGTCCATTTTTCTGTTGTTTGTTGGTCTTTTGTTTTATTCATTTCTAGGAATCTTTTAAATATTAGAGACATTAGTTCTTTGTCTGCATTATGAAGTGCAAATATCTTTTCCTGCTTTGCTGCTTGACTTTTGACTTTGTTTATAGTGTATTTTTTGCCATGCAGAGGGCTTTGTTTTTATGTGGTGTAATTTGTCAAGCCGTTGTTTTACAGCTGCTGGGTTTGGAGCCATACTTAGAAAGCTTTTCCCACTTGAAGGTTGTAAAGCAATTCTCCCATGTTTTCCTCTGATATTTTATGTTTTCTTATTGTTTTACATTTTTTGTCTCTGATCTATTTGGAATTTATCCTCGTGTATAGTATGAATTATGGCTCCAACTCTTTTTTTCCTGGGTGGTTGATGTTTTAAGCTGGGGAGTGACTTGGTCACAGTTGTGGTATTTTTCTGGCGTGGGTGTGAAGGTCAGCAAGGGGAGTGAGGCTGTGGCTACTGAGAGTCAGTGGCAGAGGAATGAGGAGAAGGAGCTGGAGTGGCACCAGAGGACCTTGGTGGCATTTGGAGGTGGGAGCACAGGCTGGTGGCATCGCATTCTCACATTCTTTGTGCTGTGTAACTTTGGACAGGTCCCATTCCTCCTTGGGCACTCAGGGTCACAGCTGGATGTGTCCTTGAACATCACCCTGATCCCTGGGCTGTCTGTTGGGAGGAGGTTGTCCTAGTGGTGGGCATAGAGCATGGTTGTGGATCTGGCACCTACTTAGGCTTGGTGGAGCAGAGGGCTGGCAGCAGAAGCCACTGTGCTCCTGCCACGGGCATGTGGGGAGACAGAGTCAAGTGCCGGTTAAAAATTCCCACTGTACTGTGGCACAGCAGGCTGCCAGCCCTCTGGATCCAAGAGCGCAGGGGGTTACTGGGGGCAGATGGATCATATACCGTCACAACCATGAACCTAGCTGGCATAGCCATTCTTTGCCCTACCACAAACAGCACCTCATTCTCCTCTCTGGAGCTAGGGGAACACCAGAGTGGACAGACCACACCTGAGGGGCTCGTGTTGGCGCTGCCCTGGACTTGTTTTGGGACTTCAGGTGAGTCCTTGTCCCTTGGGGACCCTATCCATCAAAAGGGACAACTGGCCTTGCCATGGTTGTTGTCCCCATCAGTTAGAACCGGACAGGAAGATCTTGAGGTCCATGCCTCTTCCCCTTTACAGATAGGGAAACCAAGGCCAGGGATCAGCCCTGGACCTCTGCCCTTCCTTGCTCTTTTTGGCTTTCCTGGGCCTCTGGACCCCTCCTCCCTGCCCTCTTCATGGCCTGTACCAACTCCTCACCCCCACTCCTGGGCCCCAGTGGTCAAATTCCAGGGCTGCCATTGTCATGGCAACAGCCAGCTCACAGGGCTCCTCCTCTGGGCTTCTCTATCAGGCCCTGTTGTCTGGGGAGGAGGCAGTGAGGGCCTCCTGCCCCTGGGGGACTGCAGAGTTGGGGAGTGGGGAGGAGGTCAGACCCAGATGGTTTCTCATCTGTTTTCCAAAGGAGAAAATGGAAAAGGCACAAAGTATGGCCAGCAAATGTTACTCTGTTATCACAGAGTAGGAGGGACAGAGGGTGCCGCGTGGGCGGGGGATGAGGGAGCCACTTAGAAAGCCTCTTCCAACCTCTCACCTAGAGAATCGTCCCACAGAAAGGCCTAGGAGCATAGTGTTTTGAAATGGCAGGTGGAGGAAGATCCTCCCCGAGGTCACAGCCATCCAATGCTAAGCCTACCGCAGACTTTCTTCCACGTGGACCTGCCCGTAGTGACAGGAGCTCCCATGGTACCACTGGATGGGGTGAGCTCCTGAACCCTGGGGGTATGCAAGCAAGTATTGCCAGGGTTGCCTGCTCCAGGAGGGGGCTGATCCCATGTACCTCAGAGTGCCTTTTTTCTGAGATTCTCTTAAAATCTTCTTCCTAGCCAAATAACACTGTTAGGTTGTTAGGTGCCGTCGAGTCGGTATCCGACTCATAGTGACCCTCTGTACAACAGGGGAAACACTATTGTCAGTGCTTCTCTGCTGTGCATAGGGTTTTCAATGGCAGATTGATTTTTGGGAGGGGGTTGCCAGGTCCTTCTCCCAAGCCTACAGCTTCTGGTGTTCCCAGGCGGTCTCCCATCCAGGTACTAACCAGGCCCAACCCTGCTTAGCTTCCGAGATCTG
>VMDO01031925.1:0-19536 GCA_007922755.1 Pedetes capensis
ATATATATATATATATATATACATATATATATAGCCATAGGCTTGAAAAAAATAGAAATTTCCTTCTCTGTCAACTTGTGATAGGTAGAGGTGATAGATGTCCTGAGCCCACTGGGATGCTTTGCCATTTACACATTGTACTTTTCTTTTTGTTTGCTTGTGTTCTGCCAGATAGGAGAAGTCGTAGCCAGACCTGATGGAAATGACTGAATATTGTACAGAAAATCTGGCCTTGTGCTGCATGAACAAACTGGATGAAATTTGGGGTTGCCATTTTATTTATTTATTTATTCCTGTTTTTGCAGGACTAGGGGGTTGAACGCAGAGCCTTGAACATACTTTGTAAGTGCCCTACAACTGAGCTGCACCCCAGTCGTTTTTTTTTATTTTTCCATCTTGAGACAGGGTCTCACAAAGTTACACAGGCTACTTCTGGCCTTGAACATGCGATCCTCCTGCGTCCCTCTCCCTAGTCGCTGGGATTACTGGTGTGCACCCTTATGTTCACTGCCATTTTTTAAGAAGAGGGAGAATGTTGTATTAATAGAAAGAGTGTGTGTATAATATTTGGGCAAGGAAGGAAGCCAGAGGGGCAGAAGGAGGTGCTCTGTCTCCTGGCATTCCTTCTCACTTTTAGTAGTTGTTGTTAGGTGCCATCGAGTTGTTATCCGACTCGTAGCAACCCTCATAGGGTTTTCAATGGCTGACTGTTTTGGGATTGCCTTGGAAGTGGATTGCCAGGCCCTTCTCCCATTTCTGCGGTGCTGGGAATTGAACTCGGGACCTCAGAGACTGCAGCACAGCGCTCTACCAACTGAGCTAAATCCCAGCCCGTTACTTTTAGTAGTAAAATCCCCCAATTACTACCTTGGCACATGGATCCCTTCAGCCTCTGGAAGCTGGCACTATTCATCTGGACTCTTTTATAGACATGTGAGGTCATGTGACTATTCAAACGGAAGGGGTGTGTTACCTATGAAGAAGGCAGTTTCTAGGTCATCTCTCTCTTTTTTTAGTTGGAAATTTTTAATGTACAACTTAATGTGTTTCATTTTGACATACATTTCATTGTGACATTTCCATATATGCGTTTCATTGTACATTGCACAAATAACTTCCCCCTTACCCTCTTGTGCCCCACCTCCCCTGTCTCCCCTGGCCCCCACCAATGGCCTCCCTTCTACTTGCATGTCTTTTTGTGGGGCTATTTTTCTATACCCTTGCATCCCAATTATGATTTAAGTCCAAACTTTTTTCTATAGTGGTCTATCTTTTTTCATTGTCTAGGGTCTCTTTGAGGGCTGGGATTTAGCTCAACTGGTAGAGTGCTGTGCTGCAGTCTCTGAGGTCCCAAGTTCAATTCCCAGCACCGCAAAAATGGGACAAGGACCTGGCAATCCACTCCCAAGGCAATCCCGAAACAGTCAGCCATTGAAAACCCTGGGAGGGTCGCTATGAGTCGGATACCAACTCGACAGCACCTAACAGCAACAACAGGGTCTCTTTGGGGCTGGGATTTAGCTCAGTTGGTAGAGCGCTGCTCTGCAGTCTCTGAGTTCCCTAGTTCGATTCCCAGCACCGCAAAAGTGGAAGAAGGACATGGCAATCCACTCTTGAGGCAATCCCAAAACAGCCATTGAAAACCCTATGAGTGTTGCTATGAGTCAAACATGACTCAGCAGCACCTAATAACAACAACAACAAGGGTCTCTTTACAGACCCTTACTCTGCACTGTTCTTTTTATGACACATAGAAAGTGGAGACAACTACAGAAATTGTAGCTGAGGAGCTACCCCCAGCCCTAGAACCTTTGAAGCGTTTATTTATTTAACATCTTGTACCAGTTTTAAACCATGACATTAAAAGGTAGAGTTTATGTCCTCTCCCTTGGAAGGGATATTGCCTGTGACTTCTTTAGGCAATGGAGTTGGCAGAGTGGTGCTATGGGACTTCCAATATTTGACCAGAAGAAGCCAGGTGACTTCCACCTGGTTCTCTCAGAAGGTCCAACCTCAGGATGCTTCCCTGCTTTGTTAGGCCAAGCCCCATGGAGGGGCTATCTGTAGGTATTTGATTGGCAGTCCCGCTGAGCTGAACCTTCTTCAGGCTCAGGTACAGATATGCTGATACGGAAATTCCCAGATATTTCCTGTCCACAGCCATTTAAATCACCCCCAGACATTCATGTCTTCACACTTGCGGCCCCAGACACTTTAGAACAAAGCAAGCCATCTCCTCTCTATGTATTCAAACTCCTGACCCATAAAATATGTTAGCACAATAAACTGCTCTAAGTATTTTTGGAAAATGCCTTACCCAAAGTGATTCAAATCATCAATGTGTCAAACCAAAACAAGACAATTTGAAGAATGCAAAACAATCTTGAGTGTTAACTAGCTGTCTCAGATGCAACCATTGACTTATACCTAACCAACCAGGGGATTAGGGTGATTCTATCATGAACTGTTCAGATCTTTGGAGGAAAATGAGGCTGTGCTGAAATCTGACTCTCTGATAGTGTCTGGCTTGCTAGCATGATGTCATTCAAACTTACACCTTCTCTCCTTCCATTTTAACTTGCTGCTCAAAGGTCTGAGGGGGGATAGGTTTAGGTCTAGCATATGGTGAGACCATATATAATAAAATTGTACTTGGAAACTGTGACTTCTTCCACCAATGAGGATGGCAGAAGGATGCTGTGTGACTTCCAGAAAAGGCCATGTGACTTCTACCTGGTTCTCTCAGAAGGTTCAACCTCAAGATGCTCCTTGTTAGAAACCAGCAGCCCTGCTGTGTCAGGCTCAAGCCCCATGGGGAGACCACGTGGCTGTTGTCTTTTGCCTCTAGACTTATACATTGTTCTAAATAATTCATCACTTTCCATTCTCTGTAAGTTTGCCTCTGAGTCACTGGACATGTATGATATGGTTGGCCCTTGTTGTGACGGAGTCCACAGTCACTATATTCTAATCCCATAAATACAAAACTCCCTTTTGGGAAACAGTGACTCATGTCTCTGTTATTTTTCCGTCATTGTCATCAATAGGACATAAATATTACACTGCAATTTGCATCTACGTCTCCCAACACAGAGTAGATGTAGATGTGAATTACAATGTGTTCCTGGCTCATCAGCCATCCCACTTCAGAGAAAGATAAAGAAGTTGTGATCAGTGAAACTATCCTCCAAGAGATCATGTGCCTCCAAATGTCTGTGCAGGGACTGGGCAAGTGTATTACTTACCTTCTCTGAGCTTCACTTACCTCTTCAACAAGAGGAGATAATTGAATCTCTACCATCTCTTCCTTAGGACGTTGGTGACGAAGAAATTGCGTGGTGTGAACAGTTCTGAGCTACTCTAGCAAGAGAACTTAGCTGTGTCAGTTGCTACACACCCAATTTGAAAATCAGTGATAGGTAAGGGAACTGAACACACATCACCAAATTGCCTGAAGGCAAAAAAATAAATAAAACATAAAAAATAAATGGCCAAAATGGAAAAGGTTCTGTGCTCCTTCTTTTATTTTTGTATAAATGAAGCCTGGGAAGGGACAGATTAAAGACTAAAACCCACTGACCATACCGTCCTATATCTGAAGACAGGGTAAACAAATCAAAACCAGATTTAATTCTATTTCCACTCATCTCCATTCTCTTCTGCTTTATTGACTTTGATTCAAATGCTACAGATGAAACAAAAATTCCTACAGGTCAGGTTTATTTTAACTAGTTCATAGAAACTATCTAAACCAAATAACAACCTTTTCTGCAAATGAGTGGTCTTTTGTTTACTCTCTCGGAGATGCTTGGACGCCCCAAGGCGTGTTCATGGTGTGTGAGAGAAGCTCTCTCCATACAGTGTGTAGCCATAGCTGTGGACAGACACAGGATTGGTGGCCCATTCTTCTGGGTCCATCACTTGCTGGTGATTCTGGTATAGTCTCTGAAGCCCATATTTCTCATCTATAAATCATAAGTAGTACTGAACTATTTCTAAAGTATGTCTCATTTCTAAGATTTTGCAATCATATTTATTTAAAGAACAGTATCTAGGAGTGTGGGTTCTTGAGCCCATTGCCTGGGCTCAAATCCTGATTCTCCCACATACCATCTGTGTAACCTTGGGTGAATGATATAAAATTGATGTATTCGCTATCTTATAAAATTGATGTATTGTGCTATCTTATCAGAAAAATGAGCAAATGATTGCCTCTATTCTACAGGAGGATCAAGTGAAGCAACATGTGTATAGTGAATAGGATAGTGCCTGACAATTGTAGGGCTTGTTGTTGTTGTTAGGTACCATCAAGTCGGTATCCGACTCATGGTGACCCTGCGAACAACAGGCGAAACACTATTGTCAGTGCTTCTCGGCTGTTCATAGGGTTTTCAATGGCGGGTTGATTTTTGGGAGTGGGTTTCCAGGTTCTTCTCCCCATTGTAGGGTTTAATGAGTGTTTAATTACATTGCATGTAGAGGAGCTATCCCTCATTTCAAGCTAATTAAGTGTCAGGCACTGTATTAACTTTTCATATTCATTTCTTTCATTCCTTACAACTCTTTGAAGTATACATTTGATTTCCCCAATGAGGAAAATAAAGTCCGGAGAGCTAAAATCCCAAGGCCACAAACACTAATGAGTTTGGAAGTGACTTCTCAACTATACTTACCGTGGACTGTAAATATCTTTGTTAATTTGCATATCCATAAAGTGTGGTTCCTTGGATATTTTAAGAAATGACTATGTGTCACATATCCAAAGCATTAGAGTTATAGAATTTCTTGACCATGGTTAAATTTGAACTCCTGAGCTTGTCATGGTGATGTTTGCCTGTTTTTTTTTTTTTAGTACCCCTTTCTGGCAAGCTTTACATTCCTCATGTTTCTTTGGCAGCAAGAGTTACTTGTTTTGTTTTTAGTTCCATTTCTGTGAAGCAGTTTAAATCCCATAGCTCAACATTTTCTTTCAGATATTTCCCAAGGGCACTGACAGAAGAAGTAGAATTCATGTCCTTACATTAAACAGGCAACGTGGATGTCAGCAATTTCCAAGTTAACTTTTTGGTTTTTACTAGTAGAATTTCTTTACTGGTCCTTTATTTATTTATATTTGCAAACAGGAAAAGATACTTAAACAGAAAGGCAAAAAGACAAATTATCCTGAGTCAGATGAAGGAAAGGAAGTAAACAGTCCAAATGAGGTAAAGCCAGGTTTAATAGTAAAAGACAGCAGTGAGTGAAAACTGATGGGCTTGAATAATGCTCACCACCTATTTTTGAACTCCCACTCTGGTGGGTAGGATCCACAGTCATCGTTACCCAGAACAGTAAATACAGGATCTAATTGTTCACCTTCATTTTCCCCACTAAGAAACTGAAGAGGGTCCTAAAAATATCCATTGTCTCCAAATATTGATTCAGATAATGATGGAATGATCTGCTCCTCTTAATTATTTTTATTTATTTAAGAAGAAAAATCTTACTAATAAAGTCTATTATCTTCAAATATTAACTCAGATAATGGTGGAATGATCTGCGCCTCTTATTTTTATTTATTATTATTATTATTATTATTATTATTATTATTGTATTGGGGGTTGAACCCAGGGCCTCACGCTTTCATGCTTTGCAAGTGCTGGTCCACTGAGCTGTACCCCCAGCCCATTTTTTTACTTTTTGAGACAAGGTCTTGCTAAGTTATGCCCACTGCCTCTGGTCTTGAACTTGTGACCCTCCTGCCTCTGCCTCCCGATCTTATTTTTATTTATTTAAGAAGTATTCACTAGAAGCCAGCTATATGCCAAGCACTAAGCCACACACTGAAGAAGTTGGGAGGAGGGCATGGAGACCCCCCGGGGAGAGGTTTTACATGGACATGTGATGGTTAGCCTGTGACCAAAGATACCTTAAGGCCTGGTGAGGAAGTGGGACATGTAATAATACGAGTGATAATGATGTACAATGACAATGGTAATAGAAGGCCATAGCTACTTGTATAATGAAGTAGACTTGATTATACAAGAGCTTCTGACTAGTATCTGCCATCAGGAGGGAATGAATGCTGGGGAATTTTCTCAATGTCACCCTTTTGAATCAGTCAGCACTACAAAGACCTGATAGGGTCTAGCAGTAGTAATGACACTTTAATTCTCTCACAGAAGCTTATCAGATGTTAAAGGACTTATGATTAACAAACATAAAATCAAATTATATTTCCCAAACATACACAGGCTGGGAAATAGGACAAGTCAGCTCAGACCCTGGGGATGAAGGAAAGAGGTATATTAGGCAAAGCCTGATCACTCAAATGTGGCTATTAAGAATTTTGTTTAGAGTCCTGGAGAAATATAAAATAGACTAACAGAATAGGCCTGGTTCACAGAGGCAAAGAGTTTCTGGCCCTTGGCAAATAGTTGAGGCTGACAAGATCTGACATTGGAAATCCCATAGTCTACTTCCAGCTTCTTTCTGCCCTTGCTTGGCAACCAAGGCACTCTTCAGAGCCCTCATCTCTCCAAACATATTCATCCTGGGGACAAGTATTGCCACAAAGTGCTCCTTTGAAGCAGATGCCAAAAAGCCATGCCACTTCCCTCCTTCCTCCTAGAGGCTGTCCCACTCCTGCCCAAGCTCTAGAAGAGCAAAGGTCACTGGGGCTTTAAGACATTGATGTCAGTGGTGGGATTTCTGGTTGTGGTGGAGAAGTCGTCTGGAAGCCACAGGCCTTTCTGTCCTCCTTAGAGCCCAGCACGTGGGGAATGACTTCCTCCATCCTCTGTTGGGCAAGTGCTTTCTGCTCCCGCTGCTCCCAGGAATGGGGCTGTCCAGCTGGAATCCACTCAGCCTTCAGTAGTCATTCCTACATTGCTAAGACGAAATCCTTTTAAAAATCTAGTGTGAGTGGTAGCCATTACATTCTTTCCAATTTTTTGTTGTTGTTATTTTGTTTTTAATAGAAGACTAAGACAGAAATGTCAAGGGAAAAAAATACCCTTACACAGCTGTGTCACAAAAACATCAATGTCTTTTCAAACTGGCCAGCCAGAACAGTCATAAAACAACTCATCGTTGCTACTAACCATGACTTGATCACTCTTCCCACAGGCCCTTAATCTCTTTTTATCAGATTTCAGTGCAAAGCAAAATTATTTTAGGATGCACTCAAAAATAGCATTAAAGAGGTGTCTAACATATTGTCTTCACCCTCTCAAAAGATAGTTTCAATCTTTGGCCAACTGCTTTCCATGTTTCTCTCTCCCCACACCAGGATGTATATTTAAAATAACATTTATTTACAAAACTGTATCCTAGCAACTGTGGCATAGGACAAGAGTGTGTTATCTAAAGCAAACCAATTCTGGTCATAAACTATATAAGCAAAGCAGCCAAAGGTGATTGGTATAGCTCTTCTGTGATATTTGGAGCCTGAGGTGTTACATGAGATTAAAGGCATAATTTTCAGACCCTGAGGTGATCCTTTATTCATGCTTAACTCAAGGGACAGGCAATACTTTTTATTCATAATTATGGAATCATGAAATTTTAGAGCCAAAAGAGATTTTGAAGGTTGTCAAATCCAAACCTGGGTTATTGCAATGTGGTAGAGGGAAGAAAGGGGGAGGAAAAGAAAGGATAATTTGTTTTCTCAGAACATACAGGTTGGTGTGAGAAATCAGGTTTTCTGACTTTTGCCCAGTTACCCCAGTAACTTTTTTCTTGACAAAGTTTTCTCACAAACAATAGATGCATTTGCAAGATGGCTAATCAGGTTTCAGTTCTGTGATTTTGAAATAGAGGAAACAAAACAACAACAATAACAAAAATGCCCAATTTTCATGTGATTTAAGAACCTATAGTTTCAATTTCATTAGTATAATTTTAAATAACTGAATCAGTCCATTTAAAAAAAAAGTTACTGGAAGATTATTTACCTCTAGGTGAAACAAGAAACTGAGGTGTTGAGAAGTTAAACACTTTAAATTTAAAAGCTCATTCATCAATTTTACTTTACCAATACCTTAAAAGGAATTTAAAATGAAGGAACTGAATTTTTATTATTTTACTTAGGAATGAAAAATAATCAGTCTCCCAATATTTTCACATAGATATTCAGACAAAGCCTGCATCAAACATTATTCTGCAGATTGCCAAGCTATCTATAGAATGAACAAATGATTTGGAAAAGGTAATTTTGATAATGAGGTGATGATAGTCTTTGGACGCCTGTGCATTTATCATTGACCAATTGTTAATAGCTGTTGAAACAAAACTACTAAAGTATTTAAAAATTATTATAAATAATCATGGTATCTTTTATAGTTATAAATGGGACACAGATAAGAGAGTTAATAAGGAAAAAAAGTTTACCTGATTTTTAGTAGAATAAGCAATTATGCTCTCTTTCTCTTAGTCTGTATAAATATATGAAGAATTTGAAAAAAATGACACAATGTTCTCAAAAACATAAGCCCAAGTGGCATCCACTAATACATCCTATTCTCCAATATGGGTCATATCTTTGACTTGGTTAGTTTGTAACAATTGTATATTTTGTAACTGTGACGGTTCTAGGACCATAAACATTGTAAAAGCGTATTTCCCTTTATTTCTTATCCACTTCACAGGAAA
The DNA here is from genome assembly GCA_007922755.1 of Pedetes capensis. NCBI lineage: Eukaryota > Metazoa > Chordata > Mammalia > Rodentia > Pedetidae > Pedetes > Pedetes capensis. The sequence continues at coordinate 8,632 of VMDO01031925.1, forward strand.
GTGTCAATGAAAGTCAGGTAAGTTAGACAGCTACTCTGAAGAGGCACAGCTAGTCAGGAATGGAGCCTGAACGAGAATTCACACCTCCTGAATCCCAGACCATGGGTTTTACAAAACATTTTACTTTCAGATCAACTCAAGTGTGCCAATGTCTTCCTCTCCTCATCACAGTTTCTCACGCTGAGTGCTGTGCTTCTCACGAAAATGCTCCTGCATCCCGCAATTACTAATTGTTTGTTCATGTCTAAATGAAGGGATACCTCCAGGTGGGAATGAAAACTAGCGGCAAAATGTTATCCAGTGTTTTTTGTTAAAAACGATTTTCTGGACTTCACCCTCTAGGTATGGAGTCAGGATTCTTAGGGGTTGGGCATTTTGACAAGCTTCCTACAGCATCCTTATACACACCAAAGACAACCACTAGCTAGCTGGACCAAGTCCAATTCCTTAGTTTCAAATATAAGCCCCTCCACGTTTGGCTCCCACCTACATCTTCAGACACTTTTTAATTCCAATTTACTCCACTGAACTTTGTGCTCCAGAAAAGTCTTTCTAGTTAGAGATGTCTGACCTAACCTGTGTGTTGACATGTTTGGGCCATTGCACTCATTCCCTCTATCTGGAAAAATCTCTTTCCTTGCCAGTCTCCACATACTTGGCAAACTATAATCATTCCTGAATATAGGTCAGGCTTCTCCTGCTTCCCCCACCATTTCTTCTATCCCTAGAAGCCAAAAAAAGATCACTTCTACAACCCCTCCTAAGAACATGTGTATTTACCTGTTTGTTGGCATGTTGTACAACCTGATGTTCTCAAGACAGGAGAAAAAGAAAAGATTAAATTACCTGTCAAAAGAGACTCTAAAACTTGCTCTTGAATGTTGAGCAGCTAAAGTAAAAGGAAGACTTGATGAAGTTGAAGAACTAAACAGAAAATTTCACAGGGCAAGTCAAGAAGACAAAATCAAATATTATAGTGGCATGTGGAAAGAGCTGGAGACAGAAAATCAAAAGAAAAGAATACACTTTGTTTTTCCCAAGCTTAGAGAATTGAAGAAAAAATCCAAGCCTCAAGTGGGAATAGTGAAGGATTGTACAAGAAAATTTTTAAATATCAGAAGATGATGGAAGGAATACACGGGGTCATCATACTAAAAAGAATTGGTGGATGACCAACCATTCTAAGAGGTTATATATGATCACGAACCAATGGTACTGAAGGAAGAAGTGAAAACTGCCTTGAAGGAATTGGTAAAGCACAAGGTTCCAGGAATTGATGGAATATCAATTGAAATGTTTCAATAAACAGATGCAGCACTAGAAGTGCTAACTTATTTATGCCAAGAGACATGGAAATTAGCTACCTGGCCAACTTACTGGAAGAGACCCATATTTGTGCATATTTCCAAGAAATGGGATAATTAATAATTAATAATTAATAATCATAATCAACATAATTAATATCACATGCAAGTAAAATTTTGCTAAAGATTATTCAAAAGTGACTGCAGCAGTATATTGACAGGCAACTTCTGGAAAATCAAGCTATATACAGAAGTGGGTGTGGAACCAGGGACATCATTGCTGATGTCAGATGTATATTAGCTGAAAGCAGAGAATACTACAAAAATGTCTATCGATGCTTTATTGACAATGCAAAGGCATTTGACTATGTGAATCATGACAAATCATAACAAAAGACTGGGAATACCAGAGCACTTAATAATATTCATGAGGAATCTGTACATGACCCAAGAGGCAGGATTTGGAACAGAACAAGGAAATACTGCCTGTTTTAAAATCAAGAAAAGCGGGGGTCAGACTGTATTCTTTCACCATACATTTTCTATCTCTATGCTGAGCAAATGATTGGAGAAGCTGGACTTTATGAAGAAGAACGTGGCATCAGGATTGGAGGAAGACTCATTACCAGCTGGCATTATGCAGATGACACAACTCTGCTTGCTGAAAGTGAAGAGATTTCAAAACATTTACTGATGAAAATCAAAGAACACAGCCTTTGGTATGGATTGTGCCTCAACATCAACAAAACAAAAATCCTTACAACTGGATCAGTAAGCAACTTCATGATAAACGGAGAAAAGATTGAGGTTGTCCAAGATTTTGCTTTACTTTGTTCTATAATCAACACCCACAGAAGCAGCAGTCAAGAAATCAAAAGATGCACCGCATTGGGAAAAGCTGTTGCAAAAGACCTCATCAAAGTATTGAAAAGTAAAGATGTCACATTGAAGGCGAAGGTATTTTCAGTTGCACCATATGTTTGGTAAAAGCTGGGTTTTGAATAAGGGATACAGGAGAAGAAATAATGCTTTGAAATACAGTGTTGGATACAAATACTGAATATAGCATGGACTGCCAAAAGAACCAACAGATCTGTCCTAGAAGTGCAATCAGAGTGCTCCTTGGAAGCAAGGATGGCTAGACTGCATCTGACATATTTTGGACATGTAGTCAGGGGGGACCAATTCCTGGAAAAGGACATCATGTTTGGGAGAGTGGCAGGTCAAACAAAAAAAGACGACCCTCAACTAGAAGGATTGACACAGTGTCTGCAATAATAGGCTTAAACATAAAAAAGATCATGTACCTGGCACAGAGTTGGTGAATGCTTCGTTCTGTTGTACATAGTATTTCTATGAGTCAGGCCTGTATCTGAGGCACCAAACAACAACAACAACAACAAAAATACAAATACAAAGGAAACAGTAAATGTTTGAAGAAAGAATGAGAAAGTGTTCAGGAATGTGATAGTTTTTACCACTGTACTTTTGCAAATAATTTTTTAGATGAAACCATTGGTTCCAAAATAGAAAACCATTATCTATAATAATCATGGAAATATACAGAATCAAAAGCACAAAATAGGATTCTTCCCTTTAGTCAATATTTATGCCAATTGGCACAATGATGACAGCTTTTTCCATTGTTTTCTTCTCTTGATTGTGTTTTTTATGTCTTTCTGGGTCAGTGCAGCCTCTCAGGGTTAGACTGTTGCTTACTATCTAAATAGGCTGCTTCTAAGGTTCCATTAACACTGAACACAGATGAGAGGATTTGGAATTGTTGTCTTCTCTTGTAGTCTTCATTTTTATTTCTTTCTTTTGCCATTATAAACCAGATAACTGTGGACCAGCACTACTTAAGTTTTCAATTCTTTTCCTCTAGAATTTGATATTGATTTTATAGTTGTGGGATGTTTAGGAGAATCTCTAGGAAATTCCATTAGACAATGTTTTACATATATTATTGCATATTCATCTTTTTGTTGTTGTTAGGTGCTGTCAAGTCGAGTCCAACTCATAGCAACCATCATAGGGTTTTCAATGGCTGTTTTGGGATTGCCTTGGGAATGGGTTGCCACATCCATCTCCCATTTTGCGGTGCTGGGAATTGAACTCAGAACCTCAGAGACTGCAGAGCAGCGCTCTACCAACTGAGCTAAATCCCAGCCCACATTCATCTTTTAGCCAAGAGCAATTTCACAACTCATTCTAAAATATAAATATGCTATATGGGAGTACAGTTACCATGTAATGGTCCTCAAAAACATTTATTACATACATTTACTTGTTGGATACTATAACTAAGTTAATTGAATGAAGAAAACAATAACAATGAAAAGTACAGAACAAATGTAGTAAATAAGATCCAACCCTAAGAAAATATGTTTGAGCCATAGGACCATGAATACGATCTTGGGCATTAACAAAGATATATCACTGGCTTCTTTTGTATGAGTAGATTATTTTTTAAAAAATAATATGGCAGAGTTAAGATTGTTGTTAAGGTCTGTGGAGCCAGACCTGACTCTTAGCGACCCTGTGTACAACAGACTGAAACACTCTCCGACACTGTGCCATTGCTGGCACTATGTCAGTGCTTCTCTGGTATTCATAGGGTTTTCAATGGCTGATTGTTTCGGGATTGGGTTGCCATGTCCATTGTTCTTCCATTTTTGGGTGCTGGGGATCAAACCATGGCCTTAGGGACTGCAGAGCAGCAATCTACATAGAAGCCAAACCCCAGCCCCAGAGTTAACATAGAAGTAAATATGATAGCAGAGAAGAAAGAAAGAATTCTGGCTTGAAAAATTAGGAAAGACTACAGGAAGGAAGAACTGCCTGACGTGAATATTTGAATAAGGACACAAAAATATGAAAGAGTGAAGAAGAATGGGGGAAAGTTAAGGAATTTTATTTTGGAGACAATATTTTCCTATTACTGTTTTAGGTTGTTAAATGTCAGAGATTAGCCTATAGGACAAGATTGTTTTAGAGTGGCTTGCAGTATTTGGAAGGACAATTGACTGCCCTATTTATAACTTCCCATAGTCTCAGAGGCTATGATGAAGGTAAATTGATAAATACCATGAAGCATGAATCTAAAACTGATCAAGGTAAAAGGTCATGGTTCTATTCAACAGTACCCCTAAGTTATATATTGCCCACTTCGCCTGTTGTTGCTGTTAGGTGCCATCAAGTTGTCTCAGACTCATAGCAACCCTAGTAGAGTTTTCAATGGCTGAGGCTGATTGTTTGGGGATTGCTTTGGGAGTGGATTGCCATGTCCTTCTTCTGTTTTCTGTGGTGCTGGAGATCAAACTGAGGGCCTCAGAGAGTGCAGAGCAGCACTTTACCAGCTGAGCTAAACTTCCTTTAGTTTCTTTAAAAACAAACAACAACAACAAAAACAACTTCAGTGTTGATTTCCTCAGGAAAAAAATGATTGTCTAGGCAGTGGATAAAATGAATTTGCATGTAATTTATTCTTATTATTGCTTGGAGGTGGGAGTTTTAATTTAGAAATTACCCTGCTTTGGAATCGCTGCCATGTGGGAGCTAGAGTCTCCGGATGCCCAGCCCTGACTCTGAAACCATCCTTTTCTAGTGTTATTGCTCTTTGCAGCTGGGTCCTTTCCTCTGCACACTGCGCCTGCTGTTTCCCACACTGTTAAATCAGCAGGTCCCAGGCTGCCACATGCTCTCACTAAGGCTCTGGCTCACAGCAGTCATCAGCTACTGTTGCTTTAGGTTGTTTTTTTTCCTCCATTGGCATAATTAAACTCCATCAATCACCCAAGCACTTCCAGTGTTTGTGGATTAGCTTTATTAATTTCAGAAATGAGAACTAGAGGGATTTTTTGTAAGCATAAAAGCACAAAACTGAAGTAAAAAATGTGAAAGAAATTTAGGAAGGAGGGATATCAAAAGAATTAATTCAGGTCACCTCACTCCTCTTACATGGTGATGTTGTTGTTGTTGTTAGGTGCCGTCAAGTCGGTATCCGACTCATAGCGACCCTCATAGGGTTTTCAATGGCTGAGTGCTTCGGGATTTCCTTGGGAATGGATTGCCAGGTCCTTCTCCCATTTTTGCGGTGCTGGGAATTGAACTCGGGGCCTCAGAGACTGCAGCGCAGCTCTCTACCTACTGAGCTAAATCCCAGCCCTACATGGTGATATTTGCACTTTAGTAACACCACCACCTGGAGTAAAAAGGCCTGGGCGGTATGCACAAGAAAAATAATTCAATTTAAAATATATAAAGTCTGTGATGACATAAATAAAATTTATTAAGGCACTGCTATTAGAAAACTCAAAATAAATTTGTAAAAGCACTTTTGGAAGCATTCTATTGTTTCCTTTGAACTGTAAAAAAGGAATAATTTTTAATCTTAGTCCTAATGCTACCAGAGGTACATTTTCTCTCTAGCAGAGTCAAATGTCACCTACTATGTTAAGCAATTTGGGCACCATCTTGACTGAAGTTTTAGCAAAAATTCTTTTTTTTCTTCTTCTTTTTGATAGTACTTGGGGGTTGACCAGGGTGTTGAGCATTCTAGGCAAGTGCTCCATGACTGAGCTGCACCCTCAGCTTCTTTTTAAATTTTTATTTTGGAACAGTGTCTGGCTAAGTTGCACAGGCTGCCTCCGGTCTAGAATTTGCAATCCTCCTTCCTTGGCTTCCTGAGGAGCTGTGGTTACAGGCATGCGCCACAGCACCTTGCTTCAATTTTTAATAAGTACAACTTTTTCTTTAGAACATTCCCTTCATCATTCATTATTAATTCTGTTTTCCATGATCTGAGATTAAACTGTTCATTCACTAGGAAATGCAACTGGTGAACAGATACATCAACTGTGATTTTCCTTTTTAGCTAATCCCCACAGGATTTTACAAATATGTAATAGATTTCATTGACTTTGGACAGCATAAATTTTATGTTTGATTTCGTATTTTTTAAGTAAGCTGGTGTTGTTGAGGATGCAGCTCAGTGGTAGATCACTTGCCCAGCATGCATTAGATCCTGGGTTCATTCCTCGGCATCACAAAACAAAGAAACAACAATTTAAACTGGTACTAAAGAAATGGTGTCAGGCCAGGTGTGGCAGCGCACGCCTATAATCCCAGCTACTCGGGAGGTAGAGGCAGGAGGATTGCAAGTTTGAGACCAGAGGCAGTCTGTGTAATTTAGTGAGACCCTATCTCAAAAAGTATAAAATGGGCTGGGGGTGCAGCTCACTGGTACAGCACTTGCAAAGCATGCAAGCACAAGGCCCTGGGTTCAACCCCGTACTGAAAAAAGGAAGGAAGGAAGGAAGGAAGGAAGGAAGGAAGGAAGGAAGGAAGGAAGGGAGAGAGAACGAAAAGAAAGAAAAAAAGGGTGTCAGAAGTAAATAAAATTCCCCTGGACAAAAAGTCTCAATCATTTCACGTGTGCAATTTAAATTTTATTTTGCAATGTGTAGTTTTATTTACAAATGTATATATAAACATGGATAGCTCTGTTTTGACTTCTTGTTTTGTTTTCCTAAAACACTTTATTCACAGTACAGACTGCAGTGTGAAGAATATGAGAAGATTTAAGAGATACAGAAAAGGCAATGAGTTAACATTTTGTTTTTAATTCTCCAAACAATGAAAAGTTATAGAACCTATCATGTTTGCTCTAAAAACAAGATGTTGTGAAGTGGAAAGAAAGAATAGGAGACTTTAATATCCTTCCAAATAAAATAAGACAACCATTTGGTACAAGCTGGCACTGCAGGAAATACACACCACCACCCGTGCAGTTCTCTTTATTGTGGAAACAGCAGGCAGTGAAAACATAGTCTCACAGTTTGCAGTACTGCTGGTTAAGTATTAGGTGTCTTTGGATGGGGCTGGGATTTAGCTCAGTTGGTAGAGTGCCGCTCTGCAGTCTCTGAGGTCCGGAGTTTGATTCCCAGCGCCCCAAACATGGGAGAAGGACATGGCAATCCACTCCTAAGGCAATCCCCAAACAATCAGCCACTGAAAACCCTATAAGGGTCGGTATGCGTCGGACACTACTCAAGGGCAGCACCTAACAAAACCAACATCTTTGGATGACATTTATGGTATTGAGGCCATGGGGGCAGGGAGGGTCTAAAAAAAGATAAATTAGAGGATGCTCTATGCTCCCTCTCCCTGCTCCCTCTTTCTTTCTTTTGTTTTCAACCAATGGGTTTTATCCAATGCTCTGTCCAGAAAGCTCTTCCAGGAGATAGAGATGACTGGCTATCAGTTGAACTTTCAAAACTCTAAGTGACGTTACTTACCTAAGAATGCATCTGGCAAAACTGATCATTAATGTCTTGTTTAATCAGCTTTGATTACAAATGGATTCTGCACATTTTGGCATTTAAATGGCTGTTGTTACCAATTATCATTTGCTAAATGCTATGTAGTTATTAGTGATACAGCTTGATTTTTAAAGAAAATCTTCTTTTCTTAAAAATAATATCATTCTATACAGGCATGGTGGCACAGGCCTGTAATCCCAGCCACTCAGGAGTCAGAGCCAGGAGGACTGCAAATTCAAGACCAGAAGCTGCCTGCGTAATTTAGTGAGACCTTGACTCAAAGTAAAAAAATATGAATGGGTTGGGGGTGCAGCTCAGTGGTGGAGCACTGGCAAAATATGTGTGAGGCCCTGGGTTCATCCACCGTGTGTGTATGTGTGTGTGTGCACGCGCGCGCGCGTGCGTATGTGTGTATGCATTGTTATTGTCATATATATATGTATATATATATAATATATATATTATATATATATTATATATACATATATATATATTATATATACATATATAATATATATGTATAATATATATGTATAAATTAATTAATTAATTTAATTAATTAATTTAATTAATTAATTAAGTAATATATATGTATATATTATATATACATATATATATTTTATATATATACATATATATATATATGTTGTTGATATATATATTATTCTGGCTAGACATGATGGTGCACCCCTGTAATCCCAGCATTCAGAAGGATGAGGCACTACTGGCGCCTGGTGGAAAAATGCTGGAAAATACTGTTCAGTTCTATACCAAGCAAAAATTTTTTTCTGTTATTTTTTTCTCTTTTCTTTCAGTATACCCAGTTTATTTCATTGAAGTCATATTGACAAGGTTTTTGATATTTAGCAGATTTTCTTCATATCTTGCTATAATTTGCTTGGTACTTTAATGAAGTTTAATTTTTTGGCAAGGTGTCTGATTTTTCTCGTTTCCTATGTTTTAAGTCATTTACTATTGAGCAAATGTTGATTATAAGATATGAAAAATATCATCTGGCATTAAACAATTCACATTACTAAAATCCATTTGATAATTGTTGTTGGTAGGTGCCGTCAAGTCGTGTCCGACTGATAACGACCCTCATAGAGTTTTCAATGGCTGACAGTTTTGAGATTGCCTTGGGAGTGGATTGCCACATCCTTCTCCCATTCTTGTGGTGCTGGGAATCAAACCCAGGACCTCAGAGACTGCAGAGCAGAGCTCTACCAACTGAGCTAAGTCCCAGCCCCCCATTTGATACTACTATCTGCCAAAATGTGCCTTCCATTGTTGCCTTGTTCATATGTATAACCCAGGAGCAAAGAATACGCAGTAAGTACTATATGCATTTTTTATGTTAAAATAATTTGATTGAAATATTATTCTTAAGAATTAAAAAAAAAATTTTGGATGTTTTAAACACTATGACCTTGAGTGCTAATAAAATGAATTTACTAATAGTCTGAATAAGAATGGAAACAATAAACTGAATAATAACTGGGAATGTAATGGTGAGAAAGGAACCTCAAAAAACTTATTATTTCTTTGTTGTTGTTGTTCTTAGGTGCCAGTGAGTCGTATCCAACTCATAGGCACCCTACGTACAACAGGTGGAACACTGTTGTCAATGCTTCTTTGCTGTTCATAGGGTTTTCAATGGCGGATTGATTTTTGGGAGTGGGTTGTAGGGTCCTTCTCCCAAGCCTACAGCACCTGGTGTTCCCTGGTGGTTTCCCATCCAAGTACTAACCAGGCCCAACCTGCTTAACTTCCGAGATCTGATGAGATTGGATCCTATAGGGCTAATGGCTGCAGAAAGAGGAAAGGCATAAAGTATTTAATATGGAGTTTAATATATTCACCTGGAAGAAACATTTCAGTATTTCCTATATATATATACAGCAAAAGTGCCACAGAAATAGATATTTTGGGGGGGCTTCCTCCTGTAAAAAATTGTGTGTGCTTTTAAGGAAGTTCTCTAAGTTTAAATAACTCCTTGCCATTACTGACCTACTCTAGTTAGAGTATCTCATTTGGGTTTTCTATGTAGAATTGAGTTAATTTCCATCACTATTCTTACTGTCTCAGCAATTAAAGATGTAAATATCAAAGTTGTATGAAAAGCCATGGAAAATTTGAAAAATTTCTGAATGATTTTTATTTTATTTTCCCATACTTTTACTATATTCCACTAAAGACATTTTATGTGCTTAGAGTCCATAATTTTATCTTATTATTACAAAATTGTAATATATGTGGTCATATAGTCATGTATTCATTTACCTATTCAATAATTATTTCTTAAATTTTTAATGTGTGTCTGGCAAGATATCTATTAGGGCCAGGCACAAATGCCATCTCTGCCATCCCATATAGTGGAGCTGGGTTTTAGCTCAGCTGGTAGAGTGTTGCTCTGAGCTCTGAGGATCTGAGTTCCACCCCCAGCACTGCAAAAATGGGAGAAGGACCTGACAGCCCACTCCAGAAACAATCAGCCATGGAAAACCCTCTGAATAGCAGAGAAGCACTGACATAGTGCCAGGCATGGCACAGTGTCAGGGAGTGTTCTGTTCTGTTCCACATAGGGTCACTGTGAGTCAGACCTGACTCCACAGCACCTAACAAGAACATAGTTCAGCCTATTGTACAGTAGCACATGAGAACTTCTTAATTCTGCCTAACTATAACTTCCTACCCATTGATCAATCTTTGCCCATATCCCTACATTCTTTTACAAATCTTCTAATTCTTTAAAATGATTTAAAAATTTGTTCAAAGTTAAATATGTATGGCATAAAATAAAAGCCATTATAAACTGAACAATATCCTCTCTCTTTCCTTCAAAACAGCAAAGTAAGGGTAGGGAGGTGTCTAACCTGGCTCCAAGGATTAATTATTTTTTAACTAATGAATTGCACTGTTGAAAACTTTGGAGTACCCTTGTCTAATCCATTCATAAAATAAACATCGAGCCGGGCACAGTGGCACACACCTGTAATCCCATATGCTTGGGAGGCAGAGACAGGAGGATCACAAGTTTGAGACCAGAGGCAGTCTGCGATTTAGCAAGACCCTGTCTCAAAAAGTAAAAAAAAAAAAAAGAAAAAAAAAAAAAGGCTGGAGACAGCAGCTCAGTGGTCCAGCACTTGCAGAGCATGCAAGCATGGGGCCCTGGGTTCAATCCCCAGTACCACAAAATAAATAAATAAAATAAAATAAAATAAACATCTCCAGTTCTGCCTCTCAAAAAAAAAAAAAAAAGAAAAGAAAAGAAACAA
>VMDO01031926.1:0-19567 GCA_007922755.1 Pedetes capensis
AAAATAAGATACAGTAACACTCATATTAATTAAATTTTAACATACATGAATATTCATGTGTATATAACAGATTTCCTTTATACTTTTGAAAGATTGGTTTAAAAGAACCAAATCTAGTAATGTCTATATGTGCACATTCAGTACACTAAAAATGCTCTATAAATATCTAGGAAAACCTCATTTTTATATTTTATTTTACTGCGATTGAAGTACTATATACATTTTGAATGAAAGAACAACATTCATCACTTTCTACTTCTGCCTTTCAATTATAACAATTATTTGTGGTTCTAAATTTGGCTTAACCTCTATTACAACTCCAAGTAAAATTCTGTGGTGAAAAGAAATAAAAACAAATGTTTAGACTCATGAATACTCACTGAATAATTTATGACAGAATTTTACTCAGGGTCAAGGATGTTGAGAGGGCTCTTAGAAGAAAAGTGAGGATTATAGACAAGACTATGGGAATAAGATAAACTTCAAGAATATAAAGCTGACCAAATCTACTAAATTTTCTCCTTGGACTTTGTACATGATCATGAGAGAAAATAATATGAATTTTCCACCTGTGCTTTTAGGTTCACTTGCTTTGATAGTCATATAAGCCTGGCATTTAAAGACTGAACTCCCTGAAAATTGCCCTTGAAACATTGTAAGAAGCTGATTCTCTGATGCTCATGAGAGATCATTCAAGTACTTTGACTTTGAGCCCCACCTGTCTGTCAGCTTGTGATGCTGAAAGCTATGCCACCAGTATTACAGACACCAGCAGGGCCACTCAGAGTGGACAAGTTTGAGCTGAAAGGCACTCAAAAGATGACTTGGGAAGAATTGCCTCCTCAAAGTAGAGTCTACCTTAAAAATGAGAAGGGAGTAAAGTCCCAGGGACCTCCATTTGCTGATATGGTATAACTCAAAATGAGAAAGAACAAATGTAAACATTCATTATTAATTTGAATGTGGAATGTATATAGCATGAATTGTAGAAAATTAGAAATCATCAAAAGACAAATATAGTGCATAAACATTGACATTCTAGGCATCAGTGAGCTAAAATGGACTGGCATGGGCCATTTTAAATCAAATAATCATATGGTTTACTATGCCAGGAATGACAGCTTAAAGACAAATGGGATTGCATTCATTATCAAAAAAGACATCTCAAGATCTATCTTGAAGTACAATGCTGTCAGTGAAAGGATAATACCCATATACCTACAAGGAAGGCCAGTTAATATTACTTATTCAAATTTATACACCCATCACTAAGGCCACAAATAAAGTTAGGGAAGATTTTTGCCAACTTCTGCAATCTGAATTAGATTGAACATGCAATACAGATGCACTGATAATTACTGGTGACCAGAATGTAAAAGTTGGAAAAAAGAAGAAGGTTCGATAGTTGGAAAATACAACTTTGGTGACAAAAATGATGCTGGAGATCTTATGATAGAATTTTGTCAGACCAACAACATTTTCATTGCACATACATTTTTTTACCAACATAAATGGTGACTATGCACATGGAATTCACCAGATGGAACATATAGGAACAAAATTGGTTACATGTGTGGAAAAAGATGATGGAAAGTCTCATTATGAAAAGTCAGAAGAGGAACATGTGCTGATTTTGGATCAGACCATCAACTTCTCATATGCACCTTCAAACTGAAACTAAAGAAAATTAGAACAAATGTATGAGATCCAAAGTATTGCCTTAAGTATATCTCACTTGAATTCAGAAACCATCTTTTTACCATTTACTTTTTTTTTTTTTTTTTTTTGTATCCAGTACTGGGAGTTTAACCCAGGGCATCGCACTTACATTCTTTGCAAGTGTGATCCTCCTGCCTCTGCTTCCCGAGTCACTGGGATTACAGGCATGTGCCACTATGCCCAGCTCTTCAGAGACCATCTTATGAACAGGTTTGATGCATTTGGTACTAATGTTCATAGATCAAATGAGTTGTGTCATGACATCAAAGATATCAATTATGAGGAAGGCAAAATGTTATTAAAGATACAGGAAAAAAAAAGAGAATACCAAATTACATATAAAAAGGGACTCTGAAATTTGCCCTTGAATATTGAGCAGATAAAGTAGAAGGAAGATATAATCAAGTTACCAAATTAAACTGATTTCAAAGGGCAGCTCAAGAAGGCAAAATCAAATATTATAATGACATGTGCAAAAAGATGGGGTTAGAAAACCAAAACAGAAGAATATGCTCTGTTTTTCTCATGTTTAAATAATTGAAGAAAAAATTCAAATCTCAAGTGGCAATAGTGAAGGATTTTACAGGGAAAATATTAAACAATACAGAAAACATCAAAAGAAGATGGAAGGAATAAACAAAGTCATTATACCAAAAAGAACTTGTGGATGACAAACCACTTCAGAGATTGAATATGATCAGGAAACAATGGTACTGAAAGAAGTAAAAGCTTCCTTAAAGGAATTGGTGAAATACAAGTTTACAGGAATTGTTATTGCTGTTGTTGTTGTTAGATGCTGTCAAGTCCAGTCCAACTCATAGTGACCCCCACAGGGTTTTCATGGGCTGATTGTTTCAGATTGCCTCAGGAGTGGATTGTCATATCCTTCTCCTGTTTTTGTAATGCTGGGGATTGAACCAGAGTCCTCAGAAACTATGGAGCAGCACTCTACCAACTGGGCTGTAATATCAATTGGAAAGTTACAAGCAGATGCAGCACTGGAGGTGTTTATATGTTTGTCCCAAGAAATAACCAGGAGATGCCAAGGGAAAATCTACCTGGCCAGCTGACTGGAAAAGATCCATATATGTGCCTGTTCCTAAGAAAGTGGATCCAATCAAATGCAGAAATTATTGAACAATATCATCAATATCTCACATGAGTAAAATTTTCCAAAAGATCATTCAAAAGTGATTGCTCCAATAAAGTTCTTTATGTTCTATAAACTTTGTCTTATAAAGTTAGGTGACCCAGTATTTGGGGTGTAAATATTTAGAAGCATTATTAGTTCCTGATTGATTGTTCTTTTTACTAATATGTAGTGTCCTTTGTCTCTTCAAATTAGTTTTTGATTGAAAGTTAATCTATCTGATATTAGAATTGCAACATGTGCTTTTTGTTTTCCCCCTGCTTGGTATGTTGTTCTCCAGCCCTTAATTCTCAGTCTATTGCAGTCTTTGTGAATTAGATGAGTTTCTTGAATACTACATATTGAAGGCTTATATTTTTTCATCCAATCAGCCAGTCTCTCTAATTGGTGACTTAAGACCATTTACATTAATAGTGATTATTGAGTAGTATCTATTGTTATGCATCCAATCATTACATGTTACTAGTTTATGAATCATGGTTGCTTTGTTCCATTCTTGGATTGCACTTATTTCAGCTAACCAAGTCTTTGGTTATCTATATAGGGTTTTCTTATCTCTCCTGTATGTGGTAATTGATTTACAATCCTCTGTAGAGCTGGGTTGTTGGTTGCAAATCATTTGAATGTGTCAATATCATGGAAAGTCTTATCCTCCTCATTTATTTTCAAAGATGATTTTGCTGGATATTATATTCTTAGTTGGAAGCTTTTCTTTTTAGGACATGAATTACCTGTGTCCAAGCCTTTCCAGTTTTCAATGTTGATATGGAAAAGTCTGCAGCAATATTAATGGGTTTCCCTTTAAAAGTCATCTGCAATTTCTACCTTGCTGCTTTCAGGATAGCTTCTCTCATTTCTAATGAAAGCACTTGAGCTATGATATGTGTTGGAGATGACCTATTTTGGTCTACTCTTGATGGGGTCCTGAATGTTTCAGTTGTGTATGTATCCATATCCTGGATTATTTCTGATAAATTTTCCTAGAGGATATCATAGGCTAGATTTTCTAGTCCTCCAGTGGACATTTCCAATAATAATGGGAGGCTTCAATACCCCACTTTCTTCAAGAGACAGGTCATCAAAACAGAAACTCAATAGAGAAATGAGTAATCTAATCTCCATCCTAAACCAATTGGATCTCAGGTATATATAGAATGTTTCTTCCACATGATAAGAAATACACATTCTTCTCAGCTTGACATGGAACATTTTCTAAGATAGATCATATGCTATTCTATTAGAATTCCCTCAACAAATAAAAAAAGTAGAAATTATCCACTGTCCACGATGGAATAAAATTGGAGCTCAAGAGCAAGAATAATTCCAGAAATTTTACAAACTCATGGAGACTAAATAATACACTCTTGAGTGACCAATAGGTTGTCAATGAAATCAAAATGGAATTTAAAAAATCCCTGCAATCAAATGATGATGAAAACACGTCCTATCAAAACATATGGAATAGACCAAAGGCAGTTTTAAAAGGGAAGTTTATAGCATTAATTACCTTTATCAATAAGGTAGAGAAAAAACAAAAAAAATGACCTAATGATGCACCTTAAGACACTAGGAATTGAACAAGTCAATCCGAAAAGGAGCATCCAAAAGGAAATTACAAAAATAAATGGAGAAATATCTCAATTAGAATCTAAAAAGATAATTCAAATCATTAATAAGATAAAGAGCGGTACTTTGAAAAGATTAATAAAGTAGACACTCCTGTGGCCAATCTCATCAACTGGAAGAAGGAAAAAAACTAACATAGTGAAGATTAGGAAGGAAAACGAGTCCATAACCACCGAATACAATGAAATACAGAAAGTTGTTAGGGATTAGTATAAGAGATTGTATTCCCCAAATATGAAAATACAGAAGAAATGGATAAATCTATTAACACATATGACTTACCAAAACTAACCCCAGAAGACATAAGAGATCTAAACAAGGCCATTATATATACTGAAATAGAAAAGCTAATTAAAATTCTCCCAACAAAGAAGAGCCCAGGTTCTGATGGATTCATAGCAGAATTTTACCAAACTTTCAAATAAGATATAATACCTGTCTCCCTCAAATTATTCCAAAAAATAAAAAGGAAGGAGCACTACCAAATTCATTCTATGAAGCTAGCATCACCCTGATACCTAAACCAAGAAAAGATTCATCCAAGATAGAGAATTATAGACCGATTTCCCTTATGAATATAGATGTGAAAATCTTTAACAAAATCCTGGCAAACTGAATCCAGCAAAATATTGAAAAGACTATTCACCATGACCAGGTGGGATTTATTCCACAGATGCAAGGTTGATTCAACATATGGAAATCAATTAACGTAATGCAACATATCAAGAAACTGGCAAACAAAAACCACATGATCATCTCAATTGATGCTGAAAAGGCCTTCGACAAAGTACAACACCTTTTCATAATAAAACCCCTGGAGAAGATAGGCATAACAGGCAAATATCTTAATATCATAAAAGTCATCTATGACAGATCTACAGCCAACATTATATTAAATAGAGAAAAATTGAAACCATTTCCTCTTAGACCTGGAACAAGGCAAGGATGTCCACTCTCTCCTCGTCTACTTAACATAGTAATTGAAGTCCTTGCTAGAGCACTCAGATAAAAGAAAGAAATCAAAGGGATACAGATTGGCAATGAACAGGTCAAACTATCTGCAGATGACATGATACTCTACCAAAAAGACTCCAAAACCTCATCCAGAAAATTTTAGATCTAATCAACTCCTTTAGCAAAGTGGCAGGATATAAAATTAACACACAAAAATCAATAGCTTTTCTTTACACCAACTGTAACCAGGAAGAGGTGGAAATTACAGAAAAAATATCTTTCATAATAGCCCACCAGAAAAGTAGATACCTTGGAATCAATCTAACTGAAGACCCTTCAGATCTCTACAAGGAAAATTTCAAAACATTAAAGAAATAAACCACAGAGAATACTAAAAAATGGAAGGACCTTCCCTGCTCCTGGATAGGGAGAATCAATATAGTAAAAATGGCTATCCTACCAAAAGAATTTATAGATTTAATGCAATTCCCACTAAAATTCCATTGACTGACTTTACAGAAACAGAAAGAATGCTCCAAAAATTCATATGGAATCACAGAAGACCACATATAGCCAAAACACTCTTAAACTGTAAAACTAGTGCAGGGGGAATCACAATCCCTATAGTATAAGCTATACTATAGCACAGTGGTGGCAAAAACAGCTTGGTACCAGCACAAAAATAGTCCTGAAGACATGTGGAACAGAATAAAAGATCCAGAAATACCTCAACACACCTATGTTTTTGTTGTTAGGTGCCGTGGAGTTGTGTCCGACTCATAGTAACTCTTATGGGGTTTTAATGCCTGATTGTTTTGGGATTGCCTCGGGAGTGGGTTGCCACATCCTTCTCCCACTTTTTGTTGTGCTGGGAATTGAACTCAGGACCTCAGAGACTGCAGAGCAGCACTCTACCAACCGAGCTAAATACCAGCCCCCAACACACCTATAGCCACCTAATTTTCGACAACGGAGCAAGGCAAGTAAATTGGAAAAAGGATAGCCTTTTCAATAAATGGTGCTAGGAAACATGGACACCTGCTTGCAGAAAAGTGGAAACTGACCCACATCCCTCAATATGCACAAGAGTTAACTCAAAATGGATAAAAGACTTCAATATAAAACCAGAAACTTTAAAACTAATAGAAGATAGGTTAGGTAATATGCTCCAACATATAAGCATAGGAAAATATTTCCTTAATAGGACTCCAATTGCTCAAGAAATTGCAACAAGAATAGATAAATGGGATTACATGAAATTAAGAAGCTTCTGTATAGCAAAGGAAACAATTAACAGAGTCAGGAAATCCCCACTGAATGAGAAAAAATTTTTCGCACCTTATACATCGGACAAAGGTCTTATTACCAGAATTTATACAGAACTTAAGAAAAAAATACACAATAAAACAAATAACACAATACACAAATGGGCAAAGGAACTGAGCAGACAGATCTCAAATGAAGAGGGCCGTATAAAGCCATGAAACACATGAAAAATGCTCAATATCCCTAGCCATTAGGGAAATGAAAATTAACTCTGAGATTCCACCTTACTCCAGTAAGAATGGCCAAGATCAATAAAACAAATGACAACAAATGCTGGTGAAATTGGGGAGAAAAGGGAACACTCTTACACTGCTGGTGGAGCTGTACATTAGTCCAACCTCTTTGGAAATCAATATAGAGGTATCTTAAAAAATTAAAAATAGATCTACCATATGAACCAGCTATAACACTATTGGGAATTTACCAAAGGGAAATGAGTCATCATAACACAGAGACACCTGCATCTCCATGTTCAATGCAGCACTTTTCACAATAGCAAGGATATGGAACCAATCAAAGTGCCCTTCAACAGAAGAATGGATAAAAAAAAAACTATAGCACATGTACACAATGGAATACTACTCAGAAATAAAAAAAATGAAATAATACCATTTGCAGGAAAATGGATGGAATTGGAGAAAATTATTTTAAGTGGACAAACACAAGTTCAGAAAGAGAAATACCACATGTTCTCACTTATATGTGGGAGCTGAATCAAAATTATAAGAAGGAATAAGTCCTATGCAGAAGTCAGAACAGAATAAAAAATAAATAAAATCAAAAAGCTAAAGTTGACCTAGCAGAGAAGGGACAATTTGAGGAATGCAAATGAAGGAGGGAGAGATCTAGCAAAAGGACGAAACACTCAGAGAAGAGAGGGAGGAGAGGAGGAACAAGGAGAAATGAAGAATAGGGGAGGGGTGACCTCAGGGTGAACAGCTCAACTTTTATAGTCCTGGAAATAATTATAATAACAGCAATAAAGCCAAAGAATGGTAATAATATAGATGGTCTAGAGAATGCATGTAATAGTACTGACAATGTAAAAAGAAAATTCACTACAGAGAAAGTCTTGACCTTGAACATAATTGGGACCCAAGGATATATAGAATAATATTACCATAAAAAGACAAGCAAATGGAAGAGAAGTCTTTGATGGGTGGTGAGGGGGGAGGAAGTGCACATGAGGGTAAGGGGGAACTTATCTGTGTAATGTACAACAAAATGCATATATGGAAATGTCACAATGAAATGCATGTCAGAATGAATCACATTAAGATGTACATTAAATTTTCCAATAAAAAATGTGACTGCAACAATACATTGACAGGGAACTGCTAGAAAACCAAAAAATTCAGGAGAAGGCATAGAACTAGGGACATCATTGCTGCTGTCAGACGGATATGAGCTGAAAGCACAGACTACCAGAAAGATATGTATGTTTTACTGACTATGCAAATGCATTTGACTGTGTAGATAACGATAAATTATGAATAAAAAATGAGAATGCCAGAGAACTTAATTGTACTCATGGAGAATCTGTACATGGACCAGGAGTCAGCCCTTTGAATAGAAAAAGGAAATACTCTCTGGAGTAATGTCAAAATATGTGTGTGTAAGAGCTCTATCCTCTCACCATACCTCTTCAATCTCTATTCTGAGCAAATAATTTGAGAAGCTGGACTTTTTGAGGAATGTGGCATCATGATTGGAAGAAGACTAATTAACAACCTGCATGATGCAGATGACACAACTTTGCTTGCTGAAAGTGAAACATTTACTGATGAAGATCAAATAATATAGCCTTTAGCATGGATTGTGCCTCAACATCAAGGAAACAAAAATCCTTACAACCGGGTCAGTAAGCAATATCATGATAAATGGAGAAAAG
The DNA here is from genome assembly GCA_007922755.1 of Pedetes capensis. Classification (NCBI taxonomy): domain Eukaryota; kingdom Metazoa; phylum Chordata; class Mammalia; order Rodentia; family Pedetidae; genus Pedetes; species Pedetes capensis. The sequence continues at coordinate 8,667 of VMDO01031926.1, forward strand.
AGTGATATTGTCCAATATATTACTTTACTCAATTGTACAATCAACACCCATGGAAGCAGCAGTCAAGAAATCAAAAGACACATTGCATTGAGAAAGCTGTTGCAAAAGACCTCTTTAGAGTATTGAAAAGTAAAAATGTCACATCCCAGACAAAGGCGCACCTGATTCATGCCATGGTATTTTCAGTCTCATCATATAGCTGTGGAAGCTAGACATTGAATAATGGATACAGGAGAAGAATTGATGGTTTTGAATTATGGTGCTCGAGATCAATATTGGATATATCATGGGCTGCCAAAAGAACCAACAGATCTTTCCTAGAAGAAGAGCAACCCAAGTGGTCTTTGGAAGCAAGGGTGTCTAGAGTCTCTCTCCTACATATTTTGGACATGTTGTCAGGAGGGACCAATCCCTGGTGAAGAGCATCATGTGTGGGAGAATAGTGGATTGACAACAAAAAAGGAAGATTCTCAAGTAGATGGATTGACACAGTGGCTGTACCAATGGGCTTGAACATAAAAATGATCATGTACCTGACATAGAGTCAGGGAGTATTTCATTCTGTTATACATAGGGCTGCTATGAGTTGGACCATTGTTGATGACAACTAACAATAACAATTCTGATTGTGAATATTATATTTCTCTGTAAACTGTCCTTACTGGCTGATCTACATTAAGTATAAACAAAGATTAATATAAACCCAATAAGATAATTGTCTACACAATTCTGTGTAATATATATCTCTACTTTTTTCCTAATTGAGAACTTGAAATTACTAATTCTTGATGATATGCCTGATGTCTCCCCACCAAAACTCAGTTCCTCTATGAGTGTACCTGTTTGGTTTTCTCTTCTTTCTCTTCTTTAGGTATGGTCAAATATTATGACTAATTTCCTCTTGCTATTTTCTTTACATCAGGAACCTCAAGTTATGTGACATTTTCTTCTTAAGCACTGTTTGTTATTGTTAGGTTCCATTAAGGCAGGTCAGACTCATAGTGAACCTATGTATAACAGAATGAAACACTCTCCAACAGACAGTGCTTCTCTGTTATTCTTAGGTTTTTCAATGGCTGATTGTTTCAGGAGTGGCCTGACAGGTCCTTCTCCCTAGTCTATCATAGTCTGGAAGCTCAGTTGAAACCTGTCCAACATGGGTGGCCCCACTGTAATTGTGATTCTGGTGTCACAGCCTTCAGCCTCACAGCAACACACAAGTCTCCACAATAGGACAAGCTGACAGATATGTGGGGCCTTAAGGATTAAGGTAATATATTTTATTTATTATTATTATTATTATTATTATTATTATTATTATTATTATTATTTGTGGTACTGGGGGTTGATCCCAGGGCCTCGCACTTGCATGCTCTGCAAGTACTGGACCACTGAGCTGCACCCCCAGCCCAATTTTTTTTTAACTTTTTGAGACAGGGTCTCGCTAAATTATGCAGACTGCCTCTGATCTCGAACTTGTGATCCTCCTGCCTCTGCCTCCTGAGCTGCTGGGATTGTAGGTGTGCACCACTGTGCCCAGCATAAGGTAATATATTTTAATCACTTTCTATTGAACACTGAAAAATGTGAACTTTCAAAATGTCAGGATATTTTAGCAAAAAACACATATTAGTTATTTAGAAATGATATCACCATAGTCTGCAAAGGGGAGAAAAGAAAGACCATTATTTAAAACTATTACTAAATTTTATAAATATTCAGATCTGATTTACAACTTGTAAGTTGAACTCTCCATTCTGCTAATTTACTTAAATGTTCTGAGAGAAGGTAACCAAAATATAATGATTCATTAGGTCAAAAATGATATTAATGCTTATTACTCATAATTTATTATTTGAATCATTTTATTTTATTTTTTATTAGAAATTTTTAATGTACATCATAATGTGATTCATTTTGACATGCTTTTCATTGTGACAATTTTCATATATGCAATTTGATAAGCATTATTCATATAGGTTACCCCTTACCCTCCTCTGTTTCCCCCCCTCCCCCCCTTCCCATCTAAGTTTCCCATCCAAGTCTATTTGAATCATTTTATAGTGATCCTTCATATTTGGAAAAACATCATAGAGCACAACTTATTTTGCTAAGTATCTTCTGATACAGAAGGAGTAGAGAGATATAGGAGCAAATAATTTTACAAAGAATTGTGTGCTTGGGCCTGGCACAGCAGTGCATGTCTGTAGTCATAGAGTCTCTTGAGGCACAGGATCACAAGTTGGACAGAGGTAGCCAGTGCAAGTTAGCTAGACCATGTCTCAAGATACAAAATAGAAAAAGTGTCTGAGGGTGCAGCTCAGTGGCGGAGTGCTAGCAAATTGTGTGAGGCCTTGGGCTTAGCATCCTCAGTGCTGAAAAAAAAAAAAGAATTATGTTACTTTCTTTTTAATAAATTATCTTAAAATGTATTATAAAGAAAATATAATAGCATTAGCTTTGAGATATACATATATTAGAAAATAATATATGTAATATTTTATTCTCTTTAAAGTTTTGTAAATGGAATTACACTAACCTATAAGTAAATTTGTAAAAAGCACAATTGCCACTTCTGAAATGTTTTCTTCACAGTTATCTAGCTAGCTAGCTAGCTAGCTATGGGGAGAAAGATGTATCAGTCCACTCCCAAAAGTAATCCTGAAAAAGGAAGCCACTAAAAACCCTATGAGGCTTGCTATGAGTTGGACCTGACTTGATGGCACCTAACAGTAATATATATATATATATATATATATATATATATATATATATATATATATATATATATATATATATATATATATATATATATGTATATATATACACATACATACATATACATACATACATATACATACACACATACATACATACACATACATACACACATATATACACATATATATGCATATATATGTATATACATGTATATATATATACACACACATACATACACACACATACACATACATATACATACTCTGAGTAGGGAGCCTCATGAATGTTTTGCAATCATTCTGCCCCTGAGTTGCATTCTCAGCCGCTTTTTTATTTTTAATCTTGAGACAAGATCCCAATAAGTTATGTAAGCTGCCTCTGGCCTTGAACTCATGATCCTTCTGCCTCTGCCTCTCAAAACACTGAGATTATAGACATGCACCACTACATCCTCCCATATCTAAATATATTTTGAGAGAAATAAAATGGAAGCACTATGTAGGTATCCCCCCACCTTTGTTTTGTTTTGTTTTTCCACATCGTTTAGCTGAGGAAATTATTTCATAATAAGCTCTAACAAAGTGAGGATTCCAGGGACATAGTTACTATGGAAAATATGGAAAGAGTCACACAAAGGAGGTCTATAGACTAGTCTAGGCTGAGCTTTGAAGATTGGCCATTGAAAAATGGACAGGGGTGGTTAATATATTCTAAGCTAAGGGGATAATATATATAGAACTGCAATAAAAACTGCAAGATCCTAGGTCCCCTGTCACATAGGGTACAAGACAGTCAAAGAAGATGAGACTATGGACTGTAGTTTCAGTCAGACTGTAAAGATCCTTTCATGGTATATTAAGGAGTTTACATTTTTTTCCTATGAGTAATTGAATTAGCTATCAAATAAAGACACCCATTTCTTAAGAACATGCATGTCCTAGAGTTGAGGTGAGGCAATCAAATTAGGAAACTGGATACCTCTATGAGTAAAACAACACAAATGGCAGATACCTAGTTAAACACAAGATATAGAAATCACAAGGAAATACAGATTGGTTAAATAGATTATTTGACATTGAATCCTAGACACTCAGAGATATAAGAACCCATTGTGACTAGCAATGTATATTTACATAGGCTTTGTAGGATAATAGCATTATTTCTCTTCCCTAGAGTGGAATTTGACAGGAGGAAAGAAAGTAATGCTTCAAGGGTCTGAGAAACTAATCAATCAAATAGCATAAAACTGGAAGACTAGCAATTATGAAAGACAATATTATCTCACAACTTTAGTCAAACTAAATAAAATCTGTATGCTTAATTAATATTAAAATTTTTCCTCTTTTCTTTTTTGATAGATGACATGTAAAAATCAAATTTCCTTCTTTGTCTGAGTCAGTATAAGAATTACACAGACATTGAAACAAGAGTCATATTAATAAATGATTCACCAACATCAAAAATGTAATTTGAATAGGCTAAAATTGTCTGGTTTCAAATTTAAATCAGAGTAAACGTTTTTAGTATGCTCTCACAAAACAAATAGTTTCTCAACCCTAAAGATAACCATCCACAAAAACAGGGATAATAAGCGTAACAGACAAGGACAAGGTTAATCATCATTAGTTTGATTTTCAATAGCCTGATGCAAATATTATTTTGTATTCGTTTACCTATTCTCAGCATTTAGTTCATTTTCCATATTCAAAGCAGAAGGTTAACAAGAATGACCGCACAGATGGTGTCCTTTTCTTCTTCACAAGTCAACGTGATGAGCCTTCTAAAAGATTCTCACAAGCATCTTCTCACCTGTCTGGGCCAGTCTGGGTCCCCATCTGCACAGAACTAATTTGATGACTTGTATTTCTTTGACCAATTGAAAACCAAGCTTTCCTGATCACTTCAAAAAGGAAACAAATTACAGTCTAGAGTTATTTTTTAGTTGTGAAGGTAATATACTGGAAAACTATTTTTATGATATAAGATTTTGCTACATAAATTCTCCCCAAAATTAAGTTTCAAATACCTTTAACTTAAACATAAAGTCTAGTGTTCTTTTGAGTCAACACATATTATCTTACCAAGATAAAAGAGTAAGAACCAATCCAATAATATATTATTTGAACAGAAAATAATCATCTTGTCCCTATCTTATTGCATAAACACACACAGTGTTATATCAATGTCAACTCTTTTCCTCTAGAAGAGCACTGCTTATGGGTCACATTTCTTCAAAATTTGCTTAATACAGCGCTTCTGCATACATCAACAAATTGTGTGTTTTCATACAGCTTCAGTAATCTGTTCTCATTTTCATCTAAATAGACTAACACTAGATGTCTGATCCTAGCTCCAAATGGATCATCTTTCCTTCCCATTGTGATAGTGCTCATCTACTTTTTTGAGTAATACCATCAAATATACAGAGTTCTTTCTTAGCCTTGGTGGCAAAGAAAAATAAAACTTAAGTAAACCAACCTTTTTATAGAACTCTCATTACGTTTCTATTCCTATTTCCATTTTTTAAGCAATGTATTTCAAAGTATTTCTCTTCAGATTGTAAATTCCAAGTGTTTTTAAATCACTTTCTTTCTTTTTTACTACTGTATTTGTATCTCAGCTTAACTCACCTGCTTCAAGGTAGACAGGGCATATCACTCAGCACACTGGCTATATCCAAATTCTGATAGGTGTGATTATGCTCACACACAGGCTCTGATCAGTGTAGTTCTAGAATGAATTTTATGCAAGTTTGATAGTTGATTGGACTGTGATAGGGAAGTTAACAAAATTGAATATTATTTTTGGACTACCAGGTAACCCATGAAGTGAGTTGATGCAAAGAACCAGGCAGTTCATTAATTTACCAATAAGAGGCCCTTCTAATTTGCAAGGTCATTATGAGTGATTCTCTCCAGAAGATATGATGATGGTGAGCCTATTTTGTAAGACCAGAATGAATAAAGTCAGAAATAAGCAGAAAAGCATGTGAGGAATATTCAGAGTCCAAGAAAGATGTAAAATATGGTTGCTAGAGCTTCATGTCTTGATGATGTTCAATTTAAACCTATGAGTTTCCTCAGAAAGTAAAGTCACTGTAAATAAATGAAATAATCCAGTGTTTTAAAAAAGATCAAATATAGTATTTTAAACTATAATTACATATAATTGATGAGAAGAGAAAGATGACAAATTGTCAGATACAGTGAAAATTTATATTGTACCCATCTATCATACTGGAAAGTGTATTATCTTACTGCAGGAAGTGAAGCACCCTAAGTTCAGAGAATGTAGAAATGTAAATAAAGTTTAATGATTTTACTTAGTGTTAGTTAGCTTTCCATTGCAATGAAAAAAATCCTGAAATAAATCAATGTGAAGGTTTATTTTGGCTCACAGTTTCAAAAGTTTCAGTGCATAGTTACTTTGCCTGGTTGCGACACAGAAAATCATGGCAGAAGCACATGGCAGAGAAAACTTCCCACCTCATGGCAGAGATAAGGGAGAGAGAGAAGAGAAAGAGAAAGAGGGAGAAAGAGAGAGAGAGAGAGAGAGGGAGAGATACAACACCCTCATCAAGGACATGCCCTCAGACCTAAGTTCCTTCCACTAGGCCCCAACTCCAAAGGTTCCACCGCCTCACAACAGCACCACAGACTGGAGACAAAGGCTTCAATACATGGGCCTTTGGAGGATATTCCACAGGCAAACTATAGTACTTTGTTTTCATTTTGTTTATTTTTAAAGTCACTTTCTGTTTATGGTACACTACTTCTATTTCTATAGCAATATTTATGGTACACTAACCAAAGTAGTGTACACTAGCCAAACTAGTAGTACTATTTATGGTAGAAATACTACTTCTTTTGAATTGATTTTAAATGCCAAATTTTCAGACATGGAACTATCAAAACCATTGTAGAAATGGGAATAAGACCCTATTGGCCAAATGGAAACTAATTAGGAAGCAACACAACATGAGGCCTGTGCTTCTTGATCATTGCAGTTTTCCTATGAGCAGTACCAAGGTTCCTTTCCCAACTGGAACTGGAACCCTGGTGTTGGAGCCACGTGACACAGCTGAGCATCTCTATTTTACATTCACTTACAAAGGGTGAATATAACTGGCAATGACCATCTAGCAATTAGCATGTAGTTTTTCTTTTCCATACCTTCAGGGTTACATTCATTTCACCAGATGTTGTCATCAACTAAGACTCTTTGCCAAAAAATGGTAACTTTGTAAATCTTTGAGACAGCAAAGAAGATAAAAGTCTGCATGAGACATAATGGGCAAAATCATTTTTGAGACTACTTGGAGCCCTAATCTTGGAAACTCTAAGGCAATTGTGTGTTTATCCTTTTTATTGTGGAAACATATACACAAAAGAAAATTTAATTTTGTAACATAATAGAATCCCATTAACCCATCACATAGCTTCAGTACTTTACATTTTGCCAATTTCCTTTCATGTGTACTCCCATCTCCACTGATTTTTGACTAAAACAACTGGGTCTGATTCGGATTGATCATCGGTATTGTCAGCTGTGATAGATAGGATTCTAAAGATGCCACCTCAAGATTACCACCTCCAATTCATTCAACCACTATTCTAGTTACTGCTGTGAAGGGGATTTGTAGGTGTAATTATGATAAGGAGTTTACCTTGAATTATCTGGGTAGATCAAATCTCATCATCAAAGCATCTAAAAGCGGAGAAATGTCTTAGATTGTAGCCAGACAGAAGAGGAAGCAGAAGTGATGGGATAGAATAGTGAGATCAGATAGTTATAATATGTGGTGAAGTAGATCTGCTGTTACTAACAATAAAGATGGAGGAAGAGCACCAAGAGACAAAGGATATAAACAGACACTGGAGCTGGGAATGCTCTTCAATCAAAAGCAAGCAAGTGAATGGTATTTCAGTCTTACAGTCACATGGAATTCTGCCAAGAATGAACTTGGCAGTAAATTCATCCTCAGAACATCTAGTAAGAAACACAGCCCTCCTGACAGCTGGATTACTGCTTTGTGCAACTCAGGTAATCGAATAGGCTGAGCCACACTGTGCTTAGACTTCTCACCTACGGAGTTGTGAGATAATAAATTTGCATTTTTAAGCCACTTACTTTGTGATAATTTATTATGACAGCAATAGAAATCAAATAAATCAGGTTTATTCCTCTTTTATAAATTCCTCTATCAGTCTTTCACCAACAGCTTTAGCATTCATTGTTTTCACTTCCTAGATCCGCTATTTCATTAGTGATTACAAAATAGTATTTTTAAAATTGCATCATCTCTCTTGCTTTTATTACTTGTCTTTTTTTAACCTTGTGTTTTCCTTATGGAAGACATCTCTTAAATGTTGGTTACTCAACAATAAAACATAACAAAACCAATTTCCCTCTTTATAAATTTATTCACCACTTTTCAGAATAATAAGTTGTGGTAGCTAATGCTTAAAATTTATTTTAGGAGGATAATTTCTAGATTCCTATATATTTGATGTGCTTGGGTCCATTGTATTAAATATTCTTTTAAAGTTAAAATTACGCTTTCATTGACAACCTGCAAACTATCTTGTGTTCTTTGACATGACTCCAATGTTTATATCATTTTTTCTTACTGGTCCAACAAAATATAATAGTTTAATTTCACACATTTTCCTACAGCCCTAAATCAACTATTTTCCCCTTAAGAACTTCCTTGTTTTTTGTGAAAAATGGTATTCATAGGTTATTATATGGATAAATGGGATATTAATGGTTCTTAGACTTTAAAATATACAGGGACAAAAAGACATGCTATTTTACTGAAAACAATCACATATTCCTATTGATTTTGCTTTAAAATGAAAGAACACAGGGGTTTTACTTAATTTGTTGATATTTTACTTACTTTTATCTTAAAGATACCACATAATTACTTGATTTACTATATCTCACAATCTATAGTACATATATGTGTGTGAATATATATATGTGTGTGTATATATATTCACATATGCCAATGTGATTAAAAAATAAGACTTTAATATTTCCTACTCTTCCTTTTGGTTATTACATTAGATTCTCCTGGAAGAACAGTCTAAATATTATGATTTAAAATGTTTTATACCACTGAGCTACACACCAAGCCCCCTTGTTAGTTTGTTTTTATCTTGAGACAGAGTCTAGATAAGTCATGCAGTCTACCTCTGGCCTCAAACTTGCAAATGTCCTCTCCCCACCTTCAGAGTCTGTGGCATTACAGGTATGTGCCTCTGTGCATGGCTATAGAAAATTTCTTTACCAATAGGCCTATGATGACCAATGGTAATATGTGATTATAAATAAGAATCTATTCATTCTAGACAAAACATGCATCGTACACAAACTTCATTCATGGAATGGAAGCTTATGCCACAATCTCATCTACCCATCTGTATCCCTCATCCCATTTTTAAAATTTTTTTTATGACAGGGTCTCCCTAAGTTACACAGACTGCCTCTGGTTTCAAATTTTCGATGATCCTCCCTCACCTCCCAAGCTGCTGGGATTACAGGTGTGATATGCTCGGCTTTCATATCATGAACTTTTTCATATTCATCCCCATCACACTCTTTCATCGATCGATCCCTTCCCATTCTCCTACCAAATAGTTCCCCTCTTACTTTCAAGTCATACACACACACACACACACACACACACACACACACACACACACACAGAGAGAGAGAGAGAGAGAGAGAGAGAGAGGGACAGAGGCACACACACAGTGTCTGCAGCCATACCATTCTGGCATCCAATCCCATCAAATCTCAGAAGCTAAGCAGGATTAGACCCAGTTAGTACTTGGATGGGAGAACACCTGGGAACACCAGGTGCTGTAAATTTGGGAGAAGGACCTGCCAACCCACTCCCATTGAAAACCCTATGAATAGCCATTAGGGAAACGCAAATCAAAACAACTCTGAGATTCCAACTTACTCTAGTAAGAGCGGCCAAGATCTATAAAACAAATAACAACAAATGCTGGTGAGGCTGTGGAATAAAGGGAACCCGCTTACACTGCTGGTGGAGCTGTAAATTGGTTCAACCACTTTGGAAATCAATACGGAGATACCTTAGAAAACTAAAAATAGATCTACCCTATGACCCAGCTATAACACTATTGGGAATATACCCAAAGGAAGAAGAGTCATCATACCACAGAGACACCTACATCTCCATATTCAATGCAGCACTTTTCACAATAGCATGGATATGGATTCAACCAAAATGCCCATCAACCAAAGAATAGATAAAAAAATTATGGTACATATAAACAATGGAATACTACTCAGCAATTTAAAAAAAGAAATTATGTTATTTGTAGCAAAATGGATGGAATTAGAGATCATCATCTTAAGTGAACAAACATAAGCCCCTAAAGAGAAATACCATATGTTCTCACTGATATGTGGGAGCTGAATCAAATTTAAAGGAAGGAAAAAATCCTATATATAAATAGAAACATAATAAAAAGCTCAATTAAACTTAGTGTAGAAGGGACAATTTGAGGAGTGGAAAGAAGGAGAGAGGGACCTAGCAGAGGGAAGCTTGGATGGGAGAAGATGGGAGGGGGAGGTGGGTCAATGAGGAGGGATGAAGTGGGGAGAGGTCAACCTCAAGGTAAACAACACAACTTTATTAGTATGATGGGGAAAAGGGGGAATATTAAAAAACCACAAGAGCTAAAATAATAATAATAATAGCAATAATACCAAAGTCTGACAATAATGCAAACAGACTAGATCACTTATCTAATACCACTGAGAATGTAAAAAGGTAGATCACTATAGAAAAAAGTTTGAACTTAAATCAAAATTGGGATACACATATATAGGTAAATATTCTCACAAAAAGACATGCAAGTAGAAAGGAAATCATTGGGGGGATGGGGAGGAGGGTCATAAGAGGGTAAGGGGGAAGTTATGTGAGCAATGTACAGTGAAATGCATTTATGGGAATATCACAATGAAACCCATGTTATAATGAAAGGCACTAAGTTGTACATTAAATTTTTCCAATAAAAAGAGAATACCCTATGAATTGCAGAAAAGCAGTAACAATACTGTTTCATCTGTTATATGTAGGGTTGCTATGAGTTGGATACTGATCTGATGGCACCCAACAACAACATATACCATATACA
>VMDO01031927.1:0-19464 GCA_007922755.1 Pedetes capensis
CTTCCCTCCCTCCCCCCCTCCCTTCCTTCTCCTTCTCCCTTTTTCTTTCTCTCTCCCTCCTTCTCTCTCTCTCTCTCTCTTTCTTTCTTTCTTTCTTTCTTTCTTTCTCCTAGGCAAGTTCTCTACCATTGAGGGGAACCCCCAGCCATTTTTTAATCTTTTTTTTTTTTTTTTTTTGGAGACAAGTTTTCGCTAAGTTATCCAGGCTGCCTCTGGCCTTGAACTTTCAATCCTTCTGCTTTCCCCTCTTGGGTGGCTGGGATTACCAGCATGCACCATGGCTATTTTAGATGATTTCTTTCCCCCTGTTTTCTTATTTCACCCTGCCAGGGGCATCTGCTAGATGGTATAGAATCTCTGCCTCTACTGTAATGTCTTTACAATGATATCTCTGTATTTCTGTCTTTTCACCCTATGTTCTGGGGTTTCCTTTTACATTATTTTCTAAATTATTCATTTAAGTTTCTAATATGTATAGCTATTTAACTTTTGTTTCTGATTGCTCTAATTTTTTAAAATAGCAGGCTGTTTTTATACAGATGGAGGAGGATACTCACCTCAATGATTCCTTAGTTCCTGTGATTCCTTTCCCATGACATCAGTTGTTCCGTTTGTTTGATCCTTCTTTTTCATCTCTTCGGTTTTCCTCAAGTGACTGGTGGTCCTTTCTACATAAATGAAGCTCTGAGTTGACCCACTGGAGCTGCCAGGCTGCCTTTTTCTCTGTAGCTGGGAAAGGGACTTTCCCAGGCAGTATTCTGCCTCATGGAGGGTCTAAGTGAGGAGCAGACTGCTGGGCATTCTGGGTCTTCTCTCAGCCTCTCTGTGAGGAGGAGATGAGATGCCAGCCACAGTTCTTCCAATCCCTTCTTCCTAAAGTGCAGATATTTCTTTTTTGCTCTGTTTGGACTGAGCACCCTAGATGTTCTTCTGTTCTCTGCCTTGTACCTTTGTGGCACTGACTCCATTCAGCATTTTCTGAGCTGACGCTCCCTAGATTTCAAAGCTGAGTGTGCTTAGCAGCCTCAGTTCACATGTAGGGTAGGAGGAGTTGTAGCTGACCATGTTCCCAAATTTCTGGGTCCCCTCTGTTTTTCGCACTCCTTTCTTCCTCTCTAGGCTTAATCCTTAACCTCCATCCTAGCATGAGAGGGATTCATCATGACTCAAGCGCCTCATTCCTGCTGGTTCCTCTTCCATCCCACTGAATAATAATGTGTGCCCACTTTCCACAGCTTCAGTGGGAAGTGTGCAAATGTACACAGTGCTCTGTGAGGGGAACACTGACTTCTAGTAAAAGATTACAGAATAGACAGCCTAAACAAACATTATTTTGGAGTTTTTAAGAAGAAACAAAATATATAATAAATAATATAACCAAAGTCTACCTCCTTTAGGTTTCTCAATAACAATTACCATCATTATCCAAGTTCAGTTTCTAAATGTTTCTCTCATCCAGATAGAAAGATACTAACTAAACCAAATTCACTGTAGAAATTGCACCCTGTGTCTGGGCAAGACCACATTAACCCTATTTAGGAAACTAGGAAACTCAGAGCTCTTAGAAGACTGAGATCATGTCTGTGAAAGCCATATGCATAAAAGTGTCTGACTTTAATATCTGTATTTAGACCTGTTTCACCTTATGTATAATAGCAGCTGATGTTGATTGGATGCAAAGTATAAGCCAGATACCTGTTTAAGCACTTTACAGTTTATCACTTTGTAATCACTTCTTGAAATCCTCACATTAATTCCATGGTGTAGGTCCAGTACTACTTCCATTTTTCTGATGAGGAAACTGAGGCAAAGAGAAGCCAAGTAATTTGTCAAAATTCTGCCTAAACATTAGAGGTTGCAGGGAGACTCGAACCTAGGAAGTCTGATACAGTGCATTTACTGTTGCCCATTATGCACACACTGTCTCATTACACACATGTAGGACATATATTGTATATTCTTGATCTAATTTTCAATAGTTTTAGAGGGCTACAAAATCAGATGTGGATTTGAATCAGTGCGGATTGGAATCTTGGTGGAGAGCTCTCCAGTTTGCATGCAATTTTAATCTGTATCTGATTTTGTTGCCCTTTAAAACTGTTGAAAGTGTGGGGCTATGATGGAAAAACTTTTATACACTTAGTTCAAAACGTGAATCATTTTAATGTTTAAAATCTACTAAAGGGTAGAAACACAATATTTTAAAACTAACTTGGGAGAGGGAGTTCTGATAGTTGTTTGAGTCATTCATAGCCTATATTTATTATCTCTCCCATAACCTTGCTCCATCACTTAATTTGTTTTTGGAGTAGTGGGGAGATTGAACTGTCGACACATACTGCAAGCACTCTACTACTGAGTTGTACCCCCAGCCCTATCCTTTTTTTTGTGGTACTTAGGGGTTGCACACAGGGTCTTGTGCGTACTTTGTAAGTGCTCTACCACTAGGCTGCATTCCCAGCCCCTTTTTTGTTTTTTATCTTGAGATAGGGTCTTGCTAAGTTATGCAGGCTGTCTCTAGCTTAGAACTTGCTATTTTCCTACTTCTGCCTCTGGAGTCTCTAGGATTACAGGTGTATGCCACCATGCCTGGCTTGCATCTATTAATTTAACACAAAAACTAATGCACCCTTATCCATTTTGTTCATAGACTAGAGTCCAAATTTCCTTTCAAAATAATAATGTTTTTAAAGCTCTGAACTAGTGAAATGCTCTATTAAGCATTCTGTAAACATTATTTCATGTAATGCAGCAAACTTATGAAGTGGCTACCCCTGTCGAGGCCATTTGATTGACGAGGACATCTGTTTAACATGCCTGAGTTTTAGAGATGGTTAATAGTGGTGTCAGAGTTTGAAGCCTCAGTCTCTCTCTAGATTCCTGTGGCAGACAGAATTTTAGATGGCCTCTGACCTTTGCTCCCTGGTGTTCCTCCCATGATTGTAATGAATTATGTGGTAAAAGGAATTTTGCAGATGTGATTAAGGTTTCTAATCATTTAACCTTAAGAGGGAGGTGATCTGCGTAGGACTAATCTAATCACACAAGCCCGTCAAAGGCAGAGAGTTTTCTCTGTTGGCGGAAGACGGCACAGAGATACAGAGTGAGTTTGTGCACTGTTGTTGCTTTAAGGATGGAGAGAGCCACATGTGTAGGAATGTGGGTGGCCTGGAGATGCTGATGGTCACATCCAGCTGGCAGACAACAAGGAAATGGGAACCTAGAGCCCCAAGGAGGCCTATCCTGCCAACCACCTGAGAAACCTTGGAAGGGAATTCTTTCCTGGCACTTTCCAGCCGCCTCTTTGATTGTGGTCTTGCAAGACCCTAAGCAGAACCCAGCTGAGCCAGGCTGGACTCCTCACCTGTAGAAATGTGAGCTGAATTGTTTTAAGATACCAAGTCTGTGCTAATTTGTTCTACCCCATAGAAAACTGACTGGAACCTATGCTGTGAAGCTGACAGCCATAGCTGCCTCCCATTCAGAAAGGGGAAAAGGAGCTCATCAGGGCACTTCATCTTCATTCCATGTGGCTCCTCATGGCTTTCTGAGCTTCTGATTCTTCTTTTTCTAGTTGTTGGCTGTACCTCATTCCTTCTTAGCTCGGAACTCCTGCCTGGAGTTCTCATCCGCTCATTGCCGCTCCAGCACCTCCTCTTCCCCCTTCAGAATGGAGTTGAAACAGCACTGTCTTGGAAGATGTTTCTGAGGCCTCCGATTAGGCCAGGTGGCCTTCTTAGTTCTTACACCATTTATAAAGAAATTTATGTGATCTCTCTTAAGTGTCTCCATTGGTCTCCCTTATGTCCTCAGTCACAGTGTCCTGTTCACAAGCATGAAAAGAGCTTTCTCAATATTTATTTTTATACTCAGTCATTTGTTTTCCTCTTTATCATAGGTTCTCCCTACTTAGACTCTTAACTTTGTTGAGGACAGGGACCAAGTCCATGTGACTCTGTTGCATGCAAAGGTTGTAGCTTAGTGCTGACCATAGTGGCATTCAATAAACATTTTAATGGATGAATGAGGAAAGGGAGAGCTAGGCAATTTCAATATGGTTGATCCTCATATCTCTCTCTGTGTCTGTCTATTTTCTCTCTCATGCTCTCTCTTTCTCTCTCTTTCCTTCTCTCTCTTTCTCTCTCTCTCTCCCCATCCATCTCTTTGTCTCCCTCTCCTCTCTGTCTTCCCACACATGCACACACCATATTGCTCACTGTTATGGAGCCATCTATGTATTTATCTTTGCATTCACTCTTTGTATAAAATTATTTTTCACTAAATTAAAATGACTTTCATAATGGTGACTGCAAAAGTGTTGTGTTCAAAAATAATAACAGAACTGGCTGAATTACAGCATGAGGTCTCTGAATCATTCTTACTTTGTCCGGGCTGGTCCCAAATTCCTGGGCTCAACTGAGCCTTCTGTTGCAGCCTCCCAAGCAGCTGGAATTGCAGGTATACACCATTGCACCAGCTTATGGTCAGTTGTATTTCAGCCATTCAGCTATCTAGAAAACCAATAGGTCAGCTTTGACACCCTTTAGAGAAGAGGTTTAAGTGGTTAGCATAGGGGAAGTCTTAACAAAAATAAAACATGCAGTAGACTACAAACTAGGGACCCTGCTAAGATTTGAATGTGGTTTGTCTTTCCAAAGCTCATGTGTTAGAAGTTTGGTCCCAGTGTGGTGAAGTGCTGAAACCTTTAAGATATGGGCTTATGGAAAGGTGGTTAGGTCACTGGGGCCCTGCCCTCTGAAGGGATTGCTGCTACTTTCCCAGAGGGAGTTCTCATAAGAGTGAGTTGTTATAAGAGAACAAACTTAGCCCCTGAGTTCCTCCCTTTTTCATGTGCCACCTGCCATGATGTGATGTAGCAGAAAAGTCTTCAACAGGGGCTAAATCAATGGGGCTGCTTGACATTGGACTTTCAGTCTCTAAAACTGCGAGCTAAATAATCCTCTTTTCTTTATTTCATTTTATTTTACTTAGACAGAGTCTTGCTATATAGCCCAGGCTGACCTCAAACTCACAATCTTCCTGCCTTAGCTTCCTGAGTGCTGGGAACACAGATGTGCACCCCAACACCTGACTATCTCCCTTCCTTATAAAGTACCCAGCTCTAAAATTTCGTTATAGCAATAGAAAACAGACCCATAGAGAAACCAAGTTTGAACTTTGGCTGAGCTGGAACTATTATTAACTTCCTATAGTTTATTTTTCAAATTAGAGTTTGAGACTAGATGTATATGAGGTCCACTATTTAATTTCCTCAGTTTGTGCACCTATGACTGCTTAATTCTGCAATACTATTTTGGAGTTATTATTTCATGGAAGTAATTTGTATATGATTTTTAAAATCTGTAAGATTTATACTTTTTGTAGATACACCTCATTTAAGAGTAAAGTAGTAAGGAGCGATGGTGGCATTAGGGTGAAATTTTATTAAGCAATGCTTTTCCTCAATCTCTACTAGCAAGTTGTAGGTATGACTCATTAGAAACACTATCCCAAATAATATTAATGGTAATACTAAAATATTATAAATATTACCTATGCTGAAATAAAAACAAGGTACAATAAAATGAAAAGTAAAAAAGCAGTAACTCTTTTTACATAAATGTTCATGCATAGAGAATTTCATTCCTGGAACTTTATCAAGCTGGTTTGTTTTTCATCTGTCTCAAATCACCTTTCCCCATATTGCTTTTAACTAAAGTAAATCTCATCATTTTCTCATAGTAAATGTTTCTCCAATCTCTTTTGCTCAATGTGTTTTTATTTTTTATTTATTTTTGAGGTACTGGGGTTGCTGGACCTAGGGCTTTCACACATACTTTGCAAGTGTTGTGCCACTGAGCTACACCTCTGGATCCGTTTTTATTTTTTATTTTTTAATTTTTTTCAGTACTTGGGGATTGAACCCAGGGTCTTGCACATATTTTGTAAGAGCTCTACCACTGGGCTACTACCCCAGCTCATTTATTTATATTTTATTTTGAGTCAAGGTCTTGCTGAGTTACACAAATTGTCTCTGGCCTTGAACTTGGGATCTTCCTGGCTCTGCCTCCCAAGTCACTGGGATTACAGGCATGCACCACTGCACCCAACTAGTTTTTAATCTTGATTCAGAGTCTCACTAAGTTATACAGGCTGCCTCTGGCCTTGAGCTTGCCATCTTCCTGCCTCCACCTCCCAAGTTGCTGGGATCACTGGCATGTGCCACTGCACCTAGCTTCTTTTGTTCAACTTTATCTAGTAATCCTGACAGAGTTGGAGAATATATTTATTTATTCATGTACTCAGCAGATGTTCATTGAGGCTATACCATTTTTTTTTCTAAGCAGACACATCAGAAGGGACTGTTAACTTACTCATGTTGACCCTTTCTATGAAATGCACTCTGAGACTTGTAGCTGTCTTCTGAGATTGTCTGACAGTTGTCAGAAAATATGTAGACTTAAAGATACTGCTTTATTTCCAGCATTAGCCCAATTTATAAAGTTTGGTGAGCTGGATATTTCAGCAAATAGTCAGATGTTGACCCTGAGGTATTAGAATAAGCCCCTGCTTTCTCAGTTTGAGTGCTCTTTAGGTTATTTTTGTTTTCAAAAAACAAAATAAAACTCCACAAATTATTATGAGCTGATTTAGGCAAATGTGGAGAGATTTATTTGAGACAGTGTGAAGGTAGCTCACAAAAACCGAGAGCAGAAATTCATCTAACTCAGGGACGTTCTGGGAGCAAGACCTGGAAAGACCATCAGGACTCAGCTCCTCTCTTCTTTGCTTGTTTCTGAGAATGTGTTTCACTCTTCCCTCTTGGCTACCTCTGCTTCACAATCCACACTCGAGAAACGGCCTTGTATAGCTCCCAAGTGCCATGACATGGGTCCAGGCCCACGTGAAAAGCCTAACTGGTTTTATTCTACTTTCAATTCCACCTTCTCTAGTAAGAATATTTGACTGGCTCAGCTTGTGTCTGGCATCTGCTGTGAGTCTGGCATCTACCTTCTGCCCATCCAATTGAGGTCCATGAAAAAGCCACACTGCACAACACAGTTGCCAAGGGTAGAGCTGAAGTTTGTAGGGAAAAATGGGGTGTGTGGGGGGAACTCTAGGCAGACATAAAATAGGTGTTGATGGGGCAGGGAGCGGGGAGACTCCAGGGACTTTGAATAGGGAACTACAAATTTCATGGAGTGGACAATCGGGAGTGGCATCAGTTAGTAAAATATGCCTTGCTCAACATATATAGACATTGCCTATAACTTGTGCTGTGATGATCCTGGCAGGGTAGGTGGGAAGGACTGGGGATGGAAAATATGAAGAGAGAGGAAGTGCAGGGCCCTAATGCAGGGGAAGGATTTGGCAGAAGGAAAGGAATGAATCTGATATGGAGGATAAGGGTAGGAACAGGAAAAAAGGGGCACTGCATGATCTCTAGGGTCTCTTTTGTATTCCTCTACCCTAGATAAACAATGGACCTACTGTTGAATGTTTTCACTCTAAATAGTAATTTGAAAGAGTGCTTCAGGATCAGAGTGTGTGGAGGAGAAAGGTAATACAGGTGTAAAAGTGAAGTGAATATATGCTTCAAGGAATTGCAAACTGCAGACTATGGCCAGACTGTCTGATGCTTTAATTTTCTATATGAGGATTTGCTTGTGACCACTCTTAATTCAGTGATTGTTATTTCCCTGCAGTTCCTATCCCTCTATAGATTTTAGTAGAAAGATTATTTATATTCACTTACATGAAACCTGTGAAATTTAGTTGCATTTTTCTTATCTTTAAAGAGAATCCCTTTTTTAGATAGTATGGAATTCTTTGGAAAGTGTTAAACTTATGTTTAACCTATGAGAATTACCATCTCGAGTTTAAATGGAGAAAAATATAATTTTGAAAAATTTAGGGTGTTTTCAAATATTTCTTTCAAATCAGTACAGAAACTGGGATTCAAATGAATAATACAGGAGGGAATATTGTGAAATGGCTTAATTCTGCTGGATGAACTGGAATAGTCTTAGGGGTTTACAAGACAGTAAGCCATCACTATGGCTTACTGAAGTGAAAAATTATGGTTAACATTTGTTCTCTAGAAAGAGAATGTGTTAGAGAAGTATAAATTTGTTGGCTTGAAACATTCTCAGTCTAGCATTCTCTTCCATACTAAAATTATAATCTTTGTTTGACATAGAGTATCCTAATATCACTCTAATTTCATTTTTAGATAGAAGTGATTCTATAGGAAAAATCTGTGTATATTATTAAAATTTTTGAGGGCATAGGAAAACAAAAGGCAGACAGTGGGAGTGTCAGGGGGAGCCATGGACTTTTATGTTTGGGTTCAATCCAAGGAATTGTCACATCTGAATTTTCATACAGGCAGCAGCAAAAACCAAAGAGGATTGCGATTTGAATCATCTATGAGTCACTTATTGCAAGAAGCACTCCTTCAAGGAATTGCAAATTGCAGACTACAATCAGACTACATTCTGTTTTCATTTTCCACTTGACAACATGTTGCGGCTGCTCTTTTTTCAGTGGCTGTTATTTTTTGTGTTGTTCGTCTCTCTACTGATTTTGGAGGAATGATCCGTTTGGCAGCTGAACTAATGCAAAGAAATATTTGTAGAGTAAAATGCTGTAGTATAATAGGATGATAGGACAATTTGACTGTAAAAAACACTTACGAGTTGCCTCCCCAGTGGCCAAGATTTGCTTCACAGAGCTGGCTGAGCTGCATGCAGAGTTCTGAAAGCTGGTGGGAGAGGAAAGCCAGTGCTCAGGCAAATTCCAAGTCATGGTCCTTCGAAAATAGCAGCTATAGGGTGAGTTCCATGCAAAGCCTATAGGTGAATTTCTCAATATTCACTTAGACTATAATTTAGAATTAGAACTGATATGAATCAAGGGAAAGTAGCCACTAAAGTATACTTTTAAAATTTAGCTTCTTTTATATTTGGTAATCAAACACTATCTTAATAATTAACATGCAACATTAATAAATCCCACAGGTAACTTCCCTTCAAACTCGAAGACTTATCAAGAAGAGAGTGAATTTTGGATTTGGGCACGTCTGTACCTGAAAAGTAACTGGACTATAGATTTTTAAATTGTCATTTAGCAATAATTAATTGTAAGCCAAGAGATTTTGTTGGCTAAAATTTGTCCCCAAGCCATTTTTCAAACTACTGAGTGTATACTTATGGAAAACAAGGAGTGATAAGGAAAGTGCAGAGGACAGTGTAATTTGCAAGAGTGGTGTTTGGAGGATTTTGAAACTACAGCACTGAATTGGGAATTAGGAATTCTGGGCTCTCTCATTGGTCCTGCCACCAACTCCCTTTGTAAGCTTGGGTGAGTCATGACTTTCCCTGTGACTTGAGTCTCCATTGATGTCAAGAGAGGGTGGTAGAGAGAGAGGGTGAGACACTTTAAAATAATGAGATGGAAGGTGCGAAGAAGGCACAGACTATCGCAGCCTTTCCACTATTCTCTGGTTTTACTTTTCATGAAGATTATTAACATTTGGCAAAGAGTCATTACTTGACAATTTATTATCCTGTTTAAATCCAGGTAGGTTAAAAGTTTAAACTTTTTATACCAAAAGTCAAGTCTCTTGTGCTTTATAGAAATCCCAGATACCACACAGTAAAAAAAAAAAAAAAAAAAAAAAAATCATGAATTTCATTTGAAAAGCCTCTTTTCTGGCACACAGGCTCTGCATTATAATGAAATATTCCATTGAAACGTCTGCTCTGGCACCGGGAATGGAGAAAAGTCTTGTGTTTGTATACTCTGTGAAGTCGAACAACAATTTCCAACATATGTTAGGAGAGGCTGCCCTCTTTGGAGATGGGAAAATGGATAGCTCCAGAGGGAAAAGAAAACCAAGCGCTGAAAAGTTTTTGTTAATCTTTTACTGGTGAAACAAAGCTGGGAACAGAGCAGCCTGTTGGCTGCAGAAAAGGCTGGAGCCAAAAGGCCCAGCCCACAGGAAACGAACATTGTCCTCCTCAGTGAGGCTACTTAAGCAGAGAAAAAACATTTACAGTACTTGTAATTACGATGGTTTTCGGCACCTAAATTGTCATAAATCACATTTATAAAAGCCATCTTCGCACCAGTCAAATTTTGAAAGCTGCAAAATATATTCAGCTGGTGGGTAGTTTGAAACAGTGGTACATATGTTTGGAATAAATACATGTTATAATTATGGTTTTTAATACTGGGAGGTTTCTTATGAGGATTTATACTCACATACTGATGATAATGGAGTACATTGTGAACATAATAAAGTGGTGATGGGTGGTATTTGTTCCGGCATTTCTACAAAATACTACTTCCAACTCTAAGGGGTATGTTCCTATGTAAATCCCCATACATCAGGATAAAAATATACTTCTCAGTGTATTTCCTGGAGCAAACTACCTAGAGAGAAAATACCTGCATTTTCACAACCAATTCATGGATCTTAAAACATAATTATGTCTTATTGCATTGTTGATCCCAGAGCAGTATTTGAATTAAAAAGGAGTGCCGATAGAATTGGTAGAAAGTAAAAGAGCTCTACTTTATAGCCAGGAGCATGGTAAAGTGAAATCTAGTTTTAATAAAAGACTAGTATCATAATAAACAGATGAGTCTAATTAGACTTTTTATTACATATGTATTACCTAACACCAAAGCCAGTCCTACCAAGTAGAAAATGAAGAGGAGAGATGGTGATGAATTATATAGCTTGGCAGTGTCACAGAGGAGTCTGAATTAACTCTATCCTAGGCGGATACATGGCTGTGAGAATCTAGTCTGAGATTCTGTCTCTAAAATAATCTTTGATTCAGTCATTTAACAAATATTTGCTAAGTACCTCTTCTATGCCAGGCACTAGCTAAATATGAGTAAGCCAGGGTCCTGCCCTTACCAGCTCCTGCCTTTTGAGAGAAATGGAGCCATAGGACAAATAATTACAACACAAAATATTATATATACAAATAGAGGTATGAATAATAATTTTTTTCTTGATATAAATTTCCATGGTAAACAATGCAATAGATGGTATGTATGATGGGATTGTTGTTGCTGGGAACTGGTCAGAGATTATAGCAGTCTAGGTAAGGAACTTGTTTAACAGTGAGCTTGGTCAGCAGATTCAGAATGATGTCATATAGCTCTTGGTCTTGCTTGATTTCCATAAACATTTAAAAAATGTGGATCTCTGCTCTTTGTGAATGTATGTATTCCACAAGCTCTCTTTCCTCTTTTTGAAAGTCTGTGTCATAGACCAGAAAAATGTGATTAGACTGCTGAGTTAATATCCTGAATTGGGAATGCAGGGCCTCACCCCAGGCAAAAAGGCAGTTGCAGGGCATAATGTCATGGATTTGCCCTCTCTCTCTCTCACTTTCTTGCTTTTATTTTCTCTCTTTCTCTTTTTGTCTCTGTCTCTGTCTTTGCCTCTCTCTCCTGCCTCCCCATATCTGTTGCTACCTCTAAAGCCACCATGTCAGGAAATTCTATTGTAGAAATTTCATTCTATTAGCTTCTATTTTTCATTTCTTCTTAGCCATAAATCATTTAACACTTTGTTGTTGTTGGGGGCCTTTGAGTCAAATCCAACTCATAGCAACCCTATGTATAACAGAATAAAACACTACCCAACACTGTATCATGCACATGATCTTTTTATGTTCGAGCCCATTGTTGCAGCCACTATGTTTCTTCTCATTTTGAGTCATGCCACATCAGCCAAAGGAGGTTCCAGTGGCTTTACTCCATTCCTGTCATTAAGGTCAACTCTACTTTGAGAAGGCAACTCTTCTCCAGTTATCTTTTGAATGCCTTCCAGTCTGTGGGGCTCATTTTCTGGCACTATGTTTGACAGTGCCTCTCTGCTATTCATAGGGTTTTTAATGGTTAACTGTTTCGGGAGTGGACTGCTAGGTCCTTCTCCCTAGTCTGTCTTATTCTGGAAGCTCAGCTGAAACATGTCCACCATGGGTGGCCCTGCTGGTACCTGCAATACCGGTGGCATAACTTTTAGCATTACAGCCACACACAAGCCTCCACAGCATGACAAGCTGATAGGTGGGAGATATACTACGTAGAGTAATTAAACTTAAGACCCTTTCTTTAGATCAGATCCTGACTAGAAATGTGAATTAGAAGAGTATAAAAAGGAGGAAAGGGAGACACTTCAGGGGGAACCTGTGAAGGCATGTTCAACTGGAGGCGCTGGAGATAAGCCCATCCTCATGGTTGGCTTGAGGGTGGGCACACACCCTCCCCAGGTGGCTAGACCCAAGATACACTGTGATGTTGAGGGCACCATCCTCTGTTTAGGGTAATGGAACATCATTCTCCTTGTTTATCATGCAAAGTTATGAAGCTATATTTTAGAGTAGCATGTCACTTCAATATTCATAAAAATGTATGTGAGAATCACTATGTGCCAGGCACTATACTAGGAGCTAGGAATAAAGTGGAGAGCAAAGCAGTGTGTGGTTTCCTAAAGTGTATCATCTGGTAGAATGACAGTGGCTAAGTGGTCTAAAGGAAGAGAACACAATTCCATGCAGCCAAGAAAATGCTCCATGCAGAACTCCTGTGCTAGGGAGCACAATTGACTGATGGCCCATTGCTGTCCTTCTGTATCCACTCCCACATCAGCACCAATACTTCCCAAGACGTTCTCCCAGCCAATGAAAGAACACAGAACCTTACTAAGGTAAGTCATGATGGGCTGCTTATTAAAGCTGGAGGATCTGTATCAGCTTGACTAAACCTGTCTTAGGAACTTGCTGAGGTCTGAGGGCCTTCCTACCCAGTTGTGCTTTCTACCCCTGTCTCCTTCCCAGCAGCCAGGCTGTGTACCATGTCTGATGCTCTCTGCCTTCTCTAGCTCCCTTCCCTCTATCCTTCATAGGCATCTTAATTCTTTGTGTCTGCTTCTCAGAGAACCTCAACTAACAACAGGTGTCCTAAGTCATCTGAGAAATCAGGCAGTAAGATGGGGAATGGGGACTGCTCAGTCACCACTTGATAGACAAAAGAACACCATCCTGAGTAGTAGTAGGTGGGGGCACAGATAATTCCTAACCAAGGCAGTGGCCAATTGATAAAGACTTCACTGGTGCTACACTGAGAAAATGCTCTGATGAAGGGGAGGACCATTGAAGGTACAATGCTTCAGGTATTTGACAAAAAACAAAGAAATGGAGCAAAGCCTATGTGGACAGTGGTTGTTCTGACACCCTGCAGATGGATAACTAGAGATTGAGGGCTGTTAAAGAGGTTAAAGGCTAAATCTCTTTTAGTAGCTTACAGAGGAGCCCTTATCTCCTTCAATGGAATAGCGGTCATAGCTCAGTGGCAGATATGGGATCTGATAGAGCTGCAGGGCTCTGGAGATGTTTGATGTCTGGTGCTCAGTCAAGGCAGTTGTGTTTGCTAAAGTCAAGGCCCTGATTAGGAAAACCTGGGCCCTAGAACACTGGATGGGGATATTGGACAGAGACATCTGGATGCATGCTCTTCAGAATGTTGACTCTGAAGACCTCTCTCTTTCCTTGGAGATTGAAGAGTGCCCCACTCTTCCCTGGTAACAGGTGGCACTTCTCCCAAACCACAAGCTAAGGCAAGACTTCTTCCCTGAAAGGCAGCAGGCGTCTGCCTCGGAAGTTACTTTCACCTTCTCTTCTGTTTGCCAGAACAATAACTTGCGTTCCAGAATAATCAGCTAGAGACGTGGTGATCCTGATAAAGGAAGAAAGAGATTATACACTGAAGAGTCTCTGCGAACTGGCTAGCATGTACTAGCAGTGGCTGTGAAATACTCCTGAGACTGGAATTTGTAAACATCTAATCAATGGGGCCAGAATATATGACTGAATGAGCAAGAGCTCATTGACTTCAGGACACAGGATTTAACATGCTGGCAAGAACCCCAGGGAATAGGGCAAACTCACTGCTAGTGTGGCTCTTAAAAGTGTAGAAAAAGTGATGGTGAATGCTGATTGGAATAGAAACACCTAAGTTGTCTCAGCAGATGATACAGGAAGGAATAAAGAGCCTGAGAGCAGTAGTCATGCTAGAATGGATATCTTATCTCCAGTCAAAGGAATTACAAGAGGATTATGTTCAGTGAAAGGGCCCAGATGATATGCCACTTGCCAAGGTCATTAGGAACGAGTCGGTAGGCATGCCAGCATCACTAAATATTCAGTGGTGATGAGCCCCAGTGAGAAACTTGCCTTATAAGCCCCTGGGATTCTGGAACAAGATCATGACATCTGCAACATCCCCTGGCATGTGCCCTGGTAAAGACAAAACACTTAATTGTGAAAACCAATTGACTATACATCTAGAACTGCCCAATATTGGTTGTACCTTAAGATGGACCAAGTGAAAACTACTGACCAACTCAGCTACAGCAATAGTCCATTTTAAGATGGCTAGAGTATAGTCTAAGTGTCTTGAGCAAGTTGCCCAGACCTCGTGTCACCCACCACAGTCACAACAGCTCCTCTTTCTTGCCCACTTATACCAATGATTGTAGGGAGAAAAAGGAATCCTGACCAACTAGCTGAAGGAGAAGGAAAAAGATTTCGAGTTTGGTTTAGAGATGAGCTGATTCAGTGTGTGGTCGCAAGCCAAAAACGAGTGGTGGCTGCATTACAGCCACTTTCAATGATCTTGGAAGATAGGGAAGAGGAGAAATCATCCCATTTGGTGGAGCTGCAATCAATGTACCTGTTCATACAGGTGCTATGAATGCTTCTTTGATGTCCAGTGAATGAATTCATTGATCAATGAGCACATCACATAGGAAAATTGAACTCCATCAATCATTTATAGTAATAGTTTAAATAGACAAGAAAGGGGTCAAACTATTACAGAAGTTGAATTGATAGAACTTCTGGTTTCTAGTAGTCAGAATACTTGAATATGAGAGAAAGGAAAGTTTGTCCAATCTCTATTATGCTAATTCCAGAAAGAGAGGTTGCAAACTTTCAATCTTCCTGGCTATGTTTCCTGAGTCACTGGGATTACAGGTGTGGACAACCATGCCTGGCTAAGAAATATAATTTTAGTAGCTGTATAAATTCCCAGCTCTTGCAAGTAGTCATATTTTGGTATATTTCAGAACAAGTGAGATGTAGGGAAATACTAACCAACTGATGATTGAATTAGTTTTTATTTTTATTATTTATTTATTTTTTTGCGATACTAGGGTTGAACCCAGGGCCTCGTGCTTGCATGCTTTGCAAGTGCTGGACCACTGAGCTGCACCCCCAGCCCATTTTTTTTTACTTTTTTTGAGACAGGGTCTCCCTAAGTTATGCAGACCACCTCTGGTCTCAAACTTGCTATTATCCTGCCTTGGCCTCCCAGGCCGCTGGGATTACAGGGGTGCACCACTGCACCTGGCAAACTAGTTTTTATTGTTAATGGCTAAGAGACAAGATTTATAAGCCACTGATTCTTATCTTGTTTCACGGTACCTTTGCCACAAATAAAGCCAATAATTTAGGTGTCATAAAATCCTAATGACTGTCTAAGATCCTCAGGGCATGTGCATATGAAAATGACTCTTGGGGACCTGGACCATCTTGTTTTTCTCTTTGCTTGTGAGATCAAGAAATGATGAAATATTAGAGTTGACTTTCATTCTGCATTTCAAATAGAAATCCCGTCAAATGGGCAACAGCTGAGAATCAACTAAAATCACATCCAAACTGGTTGTATTTGCACACAACAGCCCAAATTAGTTCCATCAGAAAAATGGTCACATCTATTCTTAATCCCAATCATACAACCTTCTTCATATCATAGTGACTGAATATAATACCACTAGCAAAGGGGAGAGCAAGTTCATTTGGCAGTTTGTTACAGCCTCTTGTCCTCTTCTCAGAACAGTGTTTTCAATTCTCATTTAAAGCATGCTTTAAAAGAATAAATGTGTAGTATTGCAAAAGCAATCAATAACTGAAATATAGCTATCAAAATATTAAAAACAATTTTGTGAGGTTGTAATAAATGTACTTCTTTATTAGTGCTTTAAATAACAAGATACAGCAGCAGGTCCAGTAACTACCATAATTTCAAAATAGTGATGAGTGTAAACAATATTTTTGAAATATCAGTAATTGCTGTGTTGTCTTATGAAAACATCAATGATTTCTATTAGTGTCAACATCACAGGTACTGTGTATGCTAATATTGCTTACATGCATTATTTAAGAAATTATTGGTTGGGGGATATTGAAAATAGTGATGTAATGGCCTTTCGGTGGAAATCTCAGTGGAACCAGTAGAGTATAAATGATAAGGTAGGCACACATTTATCAATGTTCTAACTAAACCTAGTCTAAGCAGTTTTGGGGATATAGTGCTTTATTTCCTTCTTCTCTAGTTCCTATGTTATGTAAATAGAAACCATGCTTGGCATTTACTATTCCTTTAAATGATGAACTTCATTAAATAACATTTCATTCTCCTTTAATAACCAGCTCCCTATTTGTGAAGTGGGCAGCTCTGCCTCCAAAACATCTCTCCCTTCACCAAGTCAAGGGAGGAGCCAAGAGGCGCAACCTGATCTTCCCATAGTTTCCAACCTCAGTCTCACCTGAGACTGTGCTTCCCCTAATAAGAGGTCTTTCAGTCTCCCTAGGCCCATTGTGAGCCCCCCCCACCTTGATCAGAGGCTGCTGGTTCTAAACAGTGCCAAATTATGTGAAGTGTTTTTTCTTACTATGTACTACTGTCCACCAGGGATGGAATTGAGAACACTAAAATGTGTTAGTATATGTGGTAGCATAGATCTAACTCATATTTAAGAGAAATATTTGAATGCTTGTTGTATTTTCACTTCAGGATGGAACACTTAGCAATTCCCAGATGAAATAGTTTATGTAACTTGGAGGAATCCTAAACATGATAAATGTGTCATACACATATCTTGATGTCAAGGATAAAATTTATCCAATATAAGAGCAGACAAGTTTAATAAACCACTTAAGTGTTATAAGGCATGGTTCATACTATGATGAATTATGTTATTTGTGGTTCAATGTATATATTCTATCATTTTGAATATTGAACTAAAAAACTTGTATACATAATGTGAAAGGCCTGATTTAAAGCAACAAATGCTAATAAAATCAAATTAAAGGCTGACAGAACTTCTGTAATTCATAGATTGTTTAGGAAGGTGCAAAAAGGAAGGCATTAAAGATGGCTTCTGGAATCTTCTTTAATAAATCTGTTTGGAATCATATTGAGTACCCTAAATTTTCTAAAGAAAAATCCATTAAATTTGAGAATTTTATTTATAGATTTATAGAATCTGTTTTGATAACTAGGTTTTCCATTCCAGTTTTTCTGAAAATATATATTTCTAAAAGATTGATCCCATAATTGTATTTTCATATACTACCTCTAGAGATATTCCTTATAATAAGTTACATTTCCACTAGAAGTTGCTTTAAAGAAAATTATTTAAGTCAAATTAATCTTTCTTTTTCATATTGGAACAATAGCACAGTAGTATGTTACAAGGGCTGGAAACCTGAAGCCCAGCTTCTTATAAAAATGGCCTCAGGTAAAGCTTCTTCATTATACTACTTTTTAGCAAAATCAGGCATTAAGAAAACTCCTAATGAGAGCTAAGAGTTTGAGGAAAACAACAACAACAACTACTACTACAACAACAAACAACAAACTTTTCTTCGATTGTACATAACTTTGTGAATATTTTGGAGAGAGCTGGCATCATTTGAAGACTTTTGAGGAAATTGATTCAGCAATTTCTGTTTTGTTGCTGTCTTGTTCTGATCACAAATGACCCTGTGGCTAGCGGGAAGTATTAGAGCACAAAGTTCTTTCACTGCCTTTTAGAAAGAAATCTTTCTGCTCTCTGGAAGTGCCAGCTCAGCGCATACAGCTTCATTGTGCACCCTGATGTTATCTAAGACATCACCACCTTTAAAATGCAGGAACCACCTTTATTTGCATTGGATTTTTCATCCTTTGATCCTTCAACACAATATTGTTTCACCCTGTAGAAAAGCTTCAAAGCTTTGGCTTGAGTAGTAGCCAAACTCCAAGCTGAATTAGATCCTGACGTCTTGAAATCTTAAATCTTTTCCATCTTAGCCTTAAATTAGAACTTTATCTGAATGAGTGGATAGCCACCATCATTAAGCCACTTTCAGTCATTCTGAGGATGAAGTCTGTAGTATGAGTAGCAGTTTAAGCGAATAAGACTAATATTTTCAAAAAACAGGCAGAAGGAACACTTATAGAAAGGAGTGTTGCTCTATAAAATAATCCCTTTGGGAAGTCATACACTTAGTCCAATAATGATGTTATTTCTCAAAACATTTTTGCAGCTTTTCCTCTGGCTTTCCAAGAGAGAGGACTGGCTACAAAGATAAACAAGTTTTATTTCTTTATAGCTGAGCAGGTATAAGTTTAGACTACAAAATCTGCCCTGAAAAAAAAGTTTATTTTCCCTAATGAACTTAATTTTAATCTTATTCAATTCAAATTAACTTTGGTCATTCATTTATTCAGTCTATTCAGGATTCCAACCCCCCCAACACACACATACCCATTCCTCCTGTGTTGCCTCTTCATTCAAGGCCTTAAGTCATACCAGCCTTCAGCCATACCACCCTGATACCAGATCCCATCTGATCTTGGAAGCTAAGCACAGTTGGGCCTGGTTAGTCCTGGGATGGGAGACTACCTGGGAACACCAGGTGCTGTAGGCTTGGGAGAAGGATCTGGCAGCCCACTCCTAAAGCAATCAGCCTTTGAAAGCCCTATGAATACCCTGGGATGGTGGCTCATACCTATAATCTCAGCAATTTGGGAGACAGAGACAGGAGGATTGCAGGTTCAAGGCCAGAGAGAGCCTGCATAATTTAGTGAAACTCTGTCTGGAGATAAAAAAAACAAAAAAGGACTGGGAGTACAGCTCAGTGGTAGAGTGCTTGCAAATTTCTGCAAGGCCCTGGGTTCAACACCCAAGTACTAGAAATAAATAAAAAGAAAAAAAGAAAAAAGAAAATAAAAGAAAACCCTATGAATAGCAGAGAAGCATTGACATAGTGCCAGACATGAAGCAGTGTTGGGTAGTGTTTCATTCTGTTTTACATAGGGTTGCTACGAGTCAGACCCAACTTAAAGACAACTAATAACAACAAGTCATACAATGGTATACATTGGAAAGGAAACATTGGTCCTTAGAAATTATTGTTTATTGCCTGGTGCGGGAGCATATGCCTGTAATTCCAGCAGCTCGGGAGGCTGAGGCAGCAGGATTGCAAGTTTGAGACCAGAGGCAGTCTGTGTAACTTAGCAAGACCCTGTCTCAAAAAGTAAAAAAAAAAAAAAAAAAAAAAAAAAAAAAAAAAAAAAAAGAAAAAAAAAAAAAAAAAAAAAAGAAAAAAA